>JARK01001722.1:16146-41737 GCA_000688135.1 Ancylostoma ceylanicum | reverse complement strand
CCTGGAAAATGAAGAAGTGCAGGAGCAGGGTCTAATCCTACACAAGGAGGGCGCCAGTATTCATTGCTGCTTTCTCTCCTACATGCTTCCCTTCCTTCCCTACACCTACTTCCTCATCATTTCTTTCACCACTCTCTGTCCTTTCCATCCGTGTCTAAATGAACCACCTCCTCCCTTCCTGCTTATATCCACCAGTAGACCCTTATCACTTTAGTTACCACAACAGCCAGATAAACATATGCCATTCCAATGATCATTTGCGCTGTATCGGTTACATTCAAACATTGATAGCCCACAGAGCCAACGAAGGAGAATCACCTTGCGGAGACGGGAGAAGGCCACCTCCAACGGATTTGTGCAATCTTCAGGAGATCGTTGGCTCTACACGGGTGAATATTGATTCGTATCTTCCAAAAGGTTCTCCAGGGTTTTTCATATAATGTAAAGTATGCGAGCGAAGCGAGCACCATCAAAAGTCTGGAAGTCCGGCGTTAGCCGGACGGACAGACTGGTAAACTTTATATTCTCGTAAATTTTTTTAGTATTATCATTTTTTTTAGTTTGCAGTCCAAAAAAAATCGGCGGACTCCAGTTCGGCGGGAAAGGGGCGCGCGGCGCGGTCGCCATCCGATCGGCAGCCTGAGATTCTATGGAAAAACGGGTGATCTTCTACGATATCGACCGACCTTGCGAAGCGGCGCCACGCCCAGCAGGAGTCCGCCGATTTTTTTATAGACTATATTCCCTAAGCAGAGGGGTGGAATGCTGCTTTTGGCAAAAAGAAATTAACGGGCCCGGTGTGCCGTAATTTGCATCACATCGCCATATGCAATTGCGTACCACTATTGCTTGCTATTCGACGTCTCGAACGTGCACTTTTAATTTTTAGGGTTTTCGTGGGGTATTCGTTCGGTATTTTTATGGAACTTTTTTTGGACGCTGGAGATTTACTCTGGAGAAACGAGTATTTTTCCTCTATTTGAGTTCTTTGAACTTTCCTTGGACCTCTCAATATTGCTAATGTTTCCAAATACATTTCCTTTCTGCTAATCCATACTCTAGCTATTTTTCTAGATTAGATTTTTTTTCTTCCCCGAAGTGATTGTCATGGTCTTTGTACAACACGACTTTGAATTCGTATGTTTTAAACAATTATGAACCAATGTTTATGGTTAAACGTAGCTTAGATGTTCACAATTCTGTTCCATCTTTCTCATTTCTTCTGTCGACGATCACGGAATCTGTACACGCGGTTCTCGGTGATCCATTGATCCGCCAGCAGCACGGTGATCGATCCGTAGTAGACCATATTCATCCAAAATGCGAACCACCAACACTTCGCGAACACTCCGTCACCGATTGCTTCCGCTATTTGACGGTTCGTCTCCTGCGTTCCATAAGCAGCGTTCATGTAGATATATCGACTAAAATAAATAATCCATGCTATGCAGCAACGGAAATCCAGGACGTCTTCCCACTCGTTCGAGAGTGGACGTGGGCAGCTCCAATCTGTGAACTTCTTCCAGCCGTAGGATTCCAGCTCGTAGTCGGTGCCACATATTTGGCAGTTGGTGTTGTGTGTTACTTCAACCCACTTCTCCAGACATGCAGAGTGAGTCCTGGCCACAGTTCCTTTGCAGTTACACGGGCAGATCAGCTTCGAGTGTTCCTGGCTGTCATCCAGGCAGATCCTGCACAGCGCTTTCTCTTCGGTGCTGGCGGTGGACACCTTGCTCATTCCTCTTGTTGGCAGGATTCTTGCACTTGTTGCAGTTGGAGTGGCGAATACTGAGCTCGGAGTGTCCGCATCGTTCGGGAGCTGCTGCGGTGAGGTCGCAATCGGTGAGCTCAGCATGGCAAATGAAGCCTACCACTCTGTCTTGCTTGTTTTGGAAACATTCTGGATATCGGTATTGAGAATAATCAGATTTGTGGGCATATCAGACCATGCTAACATCCATCTGTAGCGTTGGTTCCTTTGTACTTTTTTCTTCATTTTTTTTAACTCGGTAAGATTCCAAGGAGTTTTCGTTCCTTGGTGGTTTTTATGGTAATTAATAGGCAGCATCGTTGTTCAGCTTTGGTGTTTATTTGCGTAGCAGAGTATGATAAAGGGTTGTATGTTTTAGGCTTGCATGTTTAGTAAGAACTCTGAGTTTGAGGTATTTCTTCGGAAATTTCCGAAGTTTTCCTTGAGATGTGAGTGTTTGCTTATGTTGCAGGTAGCAACAACCTCCAAAAATACGTGCCGCGACCGCGCCGCTTGCGCTGGAATTTTTGCCCCGGTGGCGAATCTGGGTTTTCTTGGTAGTTGTTCATCATATTTGATATAACTAATAAGAAAACCAACTAACTATCAAGAAAACCCCATAGTTTGTTCTACAGGAAAGGAATCCTGCCCGAGCGGTGCGGTCGCGCGGCGTGCTTTTCGAGGCCGCGGAAGGCCACCGTCATCGACGTCCACTGTAACTGGGTTCTTGAGCCATTATCCGTTATTATTTTAGGCCCATCGTTAACGCTAATTGATCACTTCTTGTTCAGCAGAGGTGCAATTTCTCCTGTCCACATGCAGTATCGGTCGTATCGGTCAGTCATCCTTGCGTTGCAGAATAACTTTCGTCCGCTCTGCCGCGCCGCATCACCTATGATGATGCATAAATGGTGCGGTGCGGCAAAGCAAACAGAAGGAATTCGGTGATGCAAGGATGAGTGACCGGTACCCTGCTTGATTTTCGGGGTTTTCCTCGTTACCTGTAGGTTCTTCTAGCTCAATAATTGCAATGCAGCTTTTCATATCTCTTTCTTTTCTTTCACATCGCGTTTTTTTTTTGATTTCGTGAAAGAATTCGTTTACAAGTCGTACACAGTGTTTCTATTGCTGTTTTAAATCTGCTACTAAATTTTATCACAACTCTTCATGCTGTATTTTTAGCCGAGACTTCCCGGTCATGGCGTTTCGGCTCGTCTTGGATTGCGTCCAACAACAAGTGTCGAGACGAATATGTAGCACTGTAATTAGAAGAACATACTGTAACGAAAAAGTCTTTAAATCTCTTCTCGCCGATACGAGAGTAGCCAGTCCATTTGCAGATCCTTCAAAAACAGTGAGTTGTTTGATAGCGCCTTTTTTCTTTTTCGTTTTCAAGTACAGTTTTTGTTATTGTTTTACTTACCATTCATTATCGACTTCTGATTGCGTAGCATGTTTTATTCCTACTTTTTTTGTGAACAGATTGCAAGCCCAGTAGTTGTGGATACGGTGAAACATTTCTCTGTTGCGCATGAAGCTCCTACGGATGATCGCATCAACGGCTTGAAAAAGGCAACTAAAGAACGGCCGCCTGATCCGAAACCTGAAACCAAGAAAGAAGTTCCGAAGGAGGTGAGCTCACGGGTTGTCTAAGGTCACCTGACTTTAGAATTGTTGATTATTTTCTCTCTTTGTTTATCTTGCCCGATTCATTTTTGCAATAAGAACCATGAACGCATCCGACTCCGCGAAAGATGTCATGCAAAGCTTCATTTTTCAGCCGAAGAAACCAGTGGTGAAGGAAGAGCCAGAGAGGCTCTCAGCTATTGAAGAATTGAATTTGCTGAAGGAGACTCTGTCGAAGGGTGACGATCAGTCCGACTCTGGAGGATCCAAAGGATCTGGCGACGAGGTAGGAGTTCACCCGATACCATCATTCCATACTGTTTGTGAAGTAAGTTGACAAATCTTGAAAACAGCTGGAGTAATTGGAAATATCTAATTCATTTTGCATTGTTCGGCCTTTTGTCAGAACAGCTCCTGAGTTCTCTACCACTTCATGTCTTTGCTTACCACGGTCATGTTTGTCAGGATAGATTATCAGGGGGAATGGATAGTACTTTCACTGGGTTTTGTCCTCACCATACTCGAACCTGCTTCTTAATCTTGTTATTCCTCTTACAAAGTAGTTATAGATTTGAGATGATGCTTCATTAATTCCTAATTATTAGTGTTGGCAGGCTGTTTGGAAATTGGTTTTTTTTTCTTGAGAGAGAAAAAAATGCATGTTCAAGATTTTACCAGTTTTGGCCGTGAAACCTTCAAAGAACTTTTTTCAAATTAAAAATTTCTAAATTCAAAACCTTCAGAAAAGATTCACATGCAAAGTATTCGTTTATTTGCACAAATATTCTAGCACACGTTCGATGAAGAGGCAGAGAAGGAAAAGCGTCGTAAGCGATTGGAACGTAACACACGTATCGGTGGAGTTATTCTTTTCGGAAGTACAGTGGCTGGCCTCGTTTCTTTCTGTTTGTATTATGGTGGGTTCAAATAACAATTTATTTTTTTTTTCCTTTTGCTCTGAGAAAACGATTTTGTCTCTAGTGTATGGCGGCAATTTCAGGTAGAAGCAAGCGGGATGAAGCTGGAAATATCATTCCGGACGAATTTTCCGGATCATATTTGGCGCCTTTCTATCGTATTGCAAATAGTTTCAAGCTGTGGAGAGATGTGAGTTTTTACAACTATTTTCGACATCCAGTGTAATTCCCGATTTTTAGCTATTTTTACGTTCCATGTTTTCTTGTCTTAAAATTTGAGTGTTTTTAATTGTTTAAGTTTAAACCGATTTATACCCTATAGGTTTTTAACAGAATACTAATAAGATATCAAAGCATACTATTATACGAATTCTAATAATAGATAAGAACATTAGCCGACTTCTCGAGGACGTTTCGTTTTCAAAATTCTGGAAGTTTTCCAGTTTTCTTAAATTTACGTTCTCACCCATCAAACACCGCCTCAAACTTATGCAATCCACTCATCTCTGTTAGCTAATCGGTGAATAGACTAGGCTTACCATGTGTTTCTCCAAATGCGGCTTGTTTTGAATCGGACCACCTTTCGGCCTTCAAAAACTGCGTGTTGTCCAAATGCTGGTTAGTAGAAATGTCCTGATAACTATCTCTATGGCAAAAAAACCTCGGAAATGCTATTTACACATTTTTTGTGCGTGATGCTTTCTTTTCAGTTTGTGGTTGAGCCAGCCAGAGAACAACTTCTTCCCGATCCGCTTCCTCATCCATACATCCAGCCGAGATATACTTTAGTAATTGAAATGAAGAATGTTCTGGTTCACCCAGATTGGACGTATAAAACTGGATATCGGTAGGTATAGCGCTGCTAGTCTTTCATGATGTATTTCTTTCTTATTATTGGTATTTCATTCAGATTCGCCAAACGTCCAGCGTTGGAGTACTTCCTTGATGTAGTAGGATATCCCAATTTTGAAGTAAGTTTTTTTTTTTCAACTTTCCATGCTTTTGCGAATTTTTTCGCTTATTCTGTTTGATTCATTCAGGTTGTGATTTACACCAGTGAATCCATGATGACCGCTCATCCTGTTGTTGACTCCTTTGATCCTAAACAGCGCATCATGTATAGGTTGTACAGGGATTGCACTAAGTACATGCATGGTCAACATGTCAAGGTTTGTTCTCTTGAATAATCTCTGTCCAGTTTTTCCCATCTTTATGTATTTTCTAATTCAAATTAATGAATACGGTAGCTCATTGTAAAGTAATACATCTATAGCAGTATTTATGGTCAATGCGCGAAAAATTTGACGCGTGAGCCTGAAATTTCATGAAGTTTTCGCGTCGTCTCGCTGCGGCAAAGGTAGAAACGCATTTTGTTCGTGCGGCTGTCGCGACTGCAAAACCAGGAGAATTCGCGCTATACTAGAAATTCTCCTCTCCTCTCTCTTCTGTACTGTATACTGTCACGTGAAATTTGACGCGCATATGCTATAAATACCGTCTATGCCACAGTAATTCGCTGCAGAAACAGTAACTATTCCCATCTGTTTACTCTCTCGCTCAAATCAAGTAAAATCCCTGATTTCCCGCTGTTGATCGAGATTTGTAGGTTTTCTCAGATGTTTTGTTATGGTTTTTTTTGTTTCAGGATCTGTCGAAACTGAATCGTGACCTCTCGAAAGTTATTTTCATCGAAGTGGACCCCAAAGCAGGTCAATTAAACCCTGAAAATGTTCTACTTGTACCGGAGTGGAAAGGTAACATGGACGACACTTCGCTTGTGGATCTCGCAGAGTTGCTCAAAAGTTAGTGGAATACGTTTTTTTTTTACATGTGTCACTTGTTTTTGAAAGAATTCCTCACCCATTTGCTAATTTCGCCATTATTTTGACGATTTTTTTCCAGCTATTCACTTATCCGACGTAGAGGATGTGCGACCAACGTTGCAGTACTATTCGCAATTCCCAGATCCGGCTAAAGAATTCAGGCGAAGAGCGATTTACCTAGCAGAGCAGGTTTGTCATTCGCTTCCATACCTCATGAAATTGCCCTTTCGTCTCGTTTTTGAGAGGAATCCTGCTATCTTTTTTCTGTTTTTTAATACTTGTTGGTCTTCCTTATAGGATAATGTGACAATGGTGATATTCGTTTAGGAAGAACAAAGGAAACACCAACTTGATGAAAGTAGCCACTCCCTACTCAAGAAGTACTCAGGACGCCTCTTTGGCTACAGACGACATGCTCCGACCTAAAGTGGATCAAAGGCTTTCAAATCAATTTTTTATTTGCATCTAGTCTCTACGTAAAGTTATAGCATCTCGGTGCCTAAAGCTCAACAGTCTAGCTTCCCATATCTCATTTCTCCGTCCCTGAATGGATTGATCCATGTGGTAAATCGAACGAGGTTTTGTCTTTCTTAGAGGAACTGAATCTTTCGCTGCCGCAGATAGTGAAGATTCTTTATTTTGAGGGGTTGCTCAGGGTTGTTTAGATGTAGGAGAAGTTTTGGTTACGCAATCAGTCTGCGTCGTGCTTGTAAAGGCTGGCTGCCCGAATTGAATGCTTACCAAGATGGATTGTATTTACCCTGTGCAAGTCTCTCGTCTCGGTCAGGCGATTCCATCCACCCTTTGAGCGAATTCGGGAGGTGTCTCCCGTTTGATAGACAAGGAATTGACGGATGACCTGATTATCTCTCATTTCGTTATGTTTCATTGCTCATTCTCATTATTCTCTCGCCCCGTCGAAGCTTTCCATTTCGTATGCCTTCATTAGAAAGTGACTACCTATAGAATTCAGCAGCAGATTATGCATTGCCCCACTGAGAAATTCGGCAAGGATATTTGCTATCATATCCTCATTTCCGATGAGCAATGGCTGCTGATACTAGTCTGTAACTTGAGAAAGACTAATCAGTAGTCACCATTAGGATAGTTTGAAAAACTTGGATTCTGCAGTTGTTACCCCACTGATGAAGCGGCTACAACACGATTTTTCTCCTTTTTTTGCCTTTTGCTCGTCTCGGTTGTTATAGAGTAGTTGTTCGATAGTTGTTTTCTTTTTATTTTTATGCATGTTTGTTGTTGAAATGTTTGCAAAGGTCTTGAATAGACGTGTAATTCGATAGGTAATTGTTATTGTTGAAATACTCATAAAACTTATCAATTAACGGAATAGTCTCGTTTTTTGAAGTTGTCCAGCAGTTTCAATGATACTTTCTCCGCACTGAGTTCTCTCGATTAAGCGCGTTTCCTTGAACTGAAGTTCAAGGTCTAAAGCAGGGAGCGCGCGCTTTTCATTCCTCGCCGCGCACTTCAGCGGGTGCACCCTCATGGTCACTTGGTGCTTTGCGAGGGCGATTAGTTGTTTTGATGGCTGTTCAAGGGGTTTTCAATAGCTACACTTTCTCGGACACCTGAAGGGGAAGTGTTTTTTGCCTCCTTCCTATTGCAGCGTGATGCTGACTGGAGTTATACGCGCGCGCACTAATATGATTGGTTACGCTTCTGCAAGAACTTCTTACGATGAAACTGTTCGCACAGTTGTGGCATCGTTCAGGGTTATGTAATGTCTTTGTGCTACCCTTGCCTAGTGGTGCATTTGACCGCACTCGTACCAAGGCCTGTCTACCTGTGTCGTAGGGATATGACTGGTCCAGCACCGATTCGAACTCTTTTTTTTTACTCAGGAAACTTAACCGTGTTTTGTATGCGATTGATAGATGCAAGTCTCACGATTAACACATGCGAAACACGTTTTTTTTTAAATTAAGTAGTTCTATGCCAGCAATGATCAAATCCATACAGAACCCATGCGCCTCCAAGTGCGATGCAAATTCGATGCAGAACCCACGAAAAATCCACGATTTTGTCAGTGCAATGCATGGGATCTGCATGGGTACGCATGAATTTAACCATGGTTGGTCTAGAGTCATTGATTAAAAAACTGTGGATGGGATTGGAGGGGTGGTCAAAAAAGAGTGGTGGTGGTTACTTTAGGTTCCCTGAAACATGTATGCGAATTTCATGGAGTGCGGGTCATAGTGATGCGAAAAGAGGCGTGCGGTGCTTCTGCGATTGGCTGCTTCACTAGATGGTCCAATCACCTGACCACTCCCCTCCTTCGTTTCGTCTCACTCTGACCCACACTCACTTTTATGGCATTTGGTCTTCTTTTGCTTGAAAATATTGGTGAATATCCAACGCGAAATTGTTTGAGATCGTTGGATTTCTCTGCTTTTTTTTTTTGTAGGGCAGTGTACATATTTTCTACAATCGCTGTTAAGTTGCACTTGAACCTTCACGTCGCGCGAGCCGTGCACTGCAAGTGACCAGTTTCGTGGCGGCGTCAATCTGTAAACATATACATCACGTAAGCCGTACAATACACTTTGTTGTTGCAGAGAACATGTTACTAGATGGACCGCTGGCCGGTATGATCGTTTAATTATGCTTCTTTTGCAGTACTAGCATTATTGAGCCATTCCTAGGGGTTAAATTTACCCAGAGGATTATTTTGCACATGGAAATGATTTTCTTTCATGCGTTCTTTCCATTTTCGTCTGCTTACTGCCATGATAAGGGAATTTTTCTTGTCGTGACCGTTTCGGTGAGCGGTAAACGGCTGTCCGAGGAGGTTCGCGGTAGCAGGTATGAGTCCCTGGCCTACTCCGAGAGCATTGTACAGGCGGTTTACCTCGCAGTGAGCGTCGCGTTGCAGATACGCACGCGAGCGGATCCATTCCATCAGTTCAAATTCGTAGTTCAAAGACTACGTGGTAGCGGTTTTCGCACGTAGCCTTTGTACTGGGTCCCCATCTGCACCGATGCTCACTCCTTTCCGAATGCCGTGTAGCTCCATTTACTTGTTTTATAGAATTTATGACGCCACAGAAGTATATCCTGTGGATTTGTCAGAGAAAAGGGTTGGCGTAGTCGGTAGATTCTTCGTCTAGTATCTCCTCACCTCCATGTCTGACACCTCTGCATAGTTAGAGCCAGCACAGGGCCGCGACCAGGTACTCGCTCCTGATCCCTCTATTTGGAGAGCGTAAGGGCGGACCCTAACCCGGACCGCTTGATTTGAGACTTTCAGTGCATGTACAGATGTCGGCGGTGCTGTGTTTAAGTTCTAACTGGTTTATGACCCATCATCCGGTCAGCCGGAAGGCGCCAGGCACATCCCTTGCGCTAGCAGCGGCAAAGGTCTTAACAACTGGTGTTTCAAACGTAAAGAAGTAACAGAACATGAAAAGGAGGTTTGATACTGGCTCTGAGTGGTAATCTTCCCGCAGAAGCGCTACCCTAACATTCATGCTTGGCTTTTAGGTTGAATGCAAGACATAGTCTGCAAATAAGCGAAACTTTCACGGCGCTGGACTATTCTCGCGTTGGGAACAAGGTGACGTAGGCAGCGTCTCACTGCAAACATTATAGAAAACTCTCAAAGAACGCGTAAAACTGTTCAGTAGCGGTTCGACTACATTAGTCATTCAATAGGTGTCAGTCGGCTGCCGAGTGTGTCCGTCTGCCTCTGTGAGCGGAGCGTCGACTGTCGATCGCATTGTCCACGCCAGCACTGCCAATTTGGCGCTAGATGGATTATTGTATGTAAGCACCTGAATCGACGACTAATCCAACGTTGATCGTTTGCGCTGCGACCGAACCGATCGACTGCCGCAATGGTGAGTGGCATTGTTATCCTTTTTTTGACTCGATGACTAAACGGCTTTTGTTTGACCCCGTTCAGAATTGTTCATAACTGATTCGGACGCGTTTCAAGACCTTTTTTGGAGTGTTAACAGTTTTACTGCATTTTTATTGGCAATCAGACGATTACCGGACATTTACCACACGCGCGAATCAGGCCACCAATGGGCAGTATTTAGAAAACCGCTGTTTTCGGACTTACGAATAATTCAGCTCTGATCTGTTTGGGTCAATGAGATGCTAAAATGAGTTCGGACACCTTTTGCACCATGTTTTGCTATTTTTCCCTAGTCCAAAAAGGCAAAACGGCTTGATGCTACACGTGCGGGTGGTAAGCGTCCGCAGATGCATTCAGACATTGATGTATGATTGTGTACGGATAATTTATGGAGAGGTCGAGCGCCGCGGGAGGTTTATCGCTCCATTCTCCCGTTTTTTTTTCTTTTTGTGAGCTTTTCGTTCAGCTATTTCCAGCTGATTTGCCTAACCCAGTGAGGACCGCTCCTTTTTTTTTGCGGTGCTCACACTTTTTTTACCGCGCCTTTTTTCTACGGTTTTCTCATTTTCTCGAGTTCTGGCTCTTTTCCCCGCTAGGAAACTTTCATGAAATTTGCAGAATTGATTTTTAATTTTTTTTTATTTTTTTTTTTGATCTCATAGACTTAGAAGAAATATTACTTTACCATCCAGGAAAACCTCTTGAAATGTTTTGGCCTAATGACCTCTCAAACAAAACAATGCGAGAGCAGGCGCGGCTCACCGCTGAGCCGCGTGGCCGTCAGTGGGCTAAATTTCGCCGTTTTTTCTATTCTATCACTTGATTTTGTGTGTTTATGTTTTCCATAACTGCTGTTAACAATACTATATGGTTCCGTAATTACTGTATACTACACTATACTATACTACTCCATACTACTTGGTTCCACAACTTTTCGGCCATTGTTTCATTCAACTCGCAATAAGTAGTCCCGGAAAAATCTAGGCGCAGTATTTTATCTTCTTGTTTGCTGTCGTCTGTTGCGAAGGTGACGATAGTCAACAACTGTGTCCACTGTCTGTCTTTTTTCCTCGCCTCTGCGAATGCCACATCCACTTCTTCGCCCTCTTTATCTTTGATTTCTGGATAGCAATTTTTCCCGGTGAAACTGATTTTACCGCTACTATTTTTCTGTTTGTTAAAGTCGACAGTTTCTTTTACTTGGTTGCACCTCATCATGTTTGATCGCTTATTTACCAACGAATTTCATTGATTGGTTGTGCAGCTATCTATGCCTAGGTACCCAATTATCCATGGTACCGCACTGATGCTTTACTCGCCCATTAAAACGTATTGGCCCATGAAAACGCATTTTTTGAATTCATTGCTGAGTTCTTTCGGAGGAATCTGTTGCACTTGCATTGCGCGATAGAGCGTTCTTGCTCTGGTGATTTGCACCTAGCATATCACCCTTTTTTGCGATCTGTGTTTCATTGAGACCGTCCTTCGACAAAATTTTCTAGCTCTGTCTGAAAAATTGAACAGGTGACAACCAGCTGCAAGAAGTCGCGACATCTGGCAAGGCTGTAAATTCTTCAAAAACTAGCTATTCCTGGAGAAAACGCGTATCACTACTGAAACGACTTTGAAATAACGCTACTACACAGAGTGCGTCGCCACTCATAGGATTTCTCAGCAGTGTTTGAATCGCTACTTACTATCTTTGTTTATATTCCACTGCTACAGTATATTTACCAGTTCCTCGTTTTTGTTACGAAGTGTTTTCGCGGTGATGGCATTTCATTTGAACTGTCGAGAGGTTTTCTTCTCGCATCCCTTCAGATTCTCATGTTATCAATCTACTTTTTATAATGGTATCGTCAGCGATTTCTATTTATTCTCTTCTCATTCAATTGCTGAACTTTCCGACTCATTTGAGCTATTCGATGGTATTTCTTGTTCTTGGAGCGGATGATTTTCCGCCCGCGTGAGTTCTACGTATCTATGAGAACTTCTGCAACTCAAATCGCCCGGGCTGAGCGGGAGAAATGAAGGGAAAAGTGGAAGTCTCTGTTTTCGATACGTCATAAAGTTGGACATTTGGGTGAACAAAGACAAGGAAATTTTTCGGAAAAGAAGATAATTGATCAAGGATTTGGAAAGGGATCTCTTTTCCATATCTTTTTTCCTTGAGAAAGGGGATTATCTTGGCCATATTTCTATTCCTGAAAATGACCACCCAAAGAAGAGTTATTGACTTTTTCAGTGAAAGGAGCAAGTAATAGCTGTAACTGTGTGCTCTGATGTCTTGTTTTGAATGCGATGGCAGCAATTTTCTGGTTTATCCTTGTATACATATAATTATGGTCGGTATCGTGGAGATTTGTCGTCGGAGGCTGTTGTCATCTATCTCTGTGCACCACTTTTCGCTTCTGAAACGCCATCTAAATTGGCTTCAGGATAATTTCTATTCCAGCTGCATATCCACATTATTTTCTTTTTTGGTGGAGTATTTTTGAAGTTCTCTACTTCTTGTACGTTATCTCCTCTTCAGCACTGGATTATCGATTAGATGTTTGGATCTACCACAAAGCCAAAAATTCTACTTGAATTCGTTCTTGCTCTGGGTGCTGTTTTTTACTGCATGTCGACATTGGGCAAACTCATGGATCAGCGTCCCATGTTGATCATACCAAATTGCGTCAATCACTGCCATTATTTGTCCATGTATAACCAAAAATCTGAACTATAGTGGCGGTAAATAAAATAATTTAATGGTCTGGAGCAGTTATATTTATGCCATTTTTGAGCATCCTTTTTATTCTGCTTCGTCGATGGCTAGAATTTTACCCGAGCCGGAATTCATGAATGCATAGCCAGGCAAAACCAGGTTAGCAAGCAGCCGTGAGCGCGTCACGCATCATAGCATTATGTACATAACCTTGGATAACCAATAACAATAACCATTGTTGGTTTATTTGGTCAGCTTTTCATGTATCCTACATGGCTCAGAAGGTTGTTAATGGGTCGAGTCAGTGGTGGAAAGTATTATTTTATTCTCCGCATGAGTTTGAAACGCTATTCCTTCATGTTTCTCCTATTTTGATTGGTTTTATTCCTCTTACTCTTTTTTTTCGCTTTCATCTCGGAGTCCCAACTTGGCGCGTGGGAAATGCGACAATCCGTGGTCTAGGTTAAGAAATTACATGACTTTTGTTCCCAAATTTGTTACTAAATTTGTTATATTCGTTATGCGGGCTTTGTGGTTCTCTTTGATGTTTTCAAGGTTTCTTTAGTCTGAATCTTGTTCCGGCTTGTTGGTTAGATTACATAGTGGTAATAATTAGGCTGTAAATTGAAATTTTGGGATTCTCAGCAAGAATTTCTTGCTCAAGGGCAATAAAGAACCATTCTGAAATTTACAAGAATGACCTTATTTATTTATTTTATATTTTATATATTATATATATTATATATTCATATTATTTTATTTATTTATTTTATTGAATACGCACATAGGCGTGCATGACAATGTCAGAGAAACAGATGAAAACAGGAACTGAACAACCAAACTGAACCAAACTGGACATACAAAAAAAAAAAGCCAAACGAAGGAAATTCTGTTAGGAAGTAGTAACATTTGAAAGAGAGGAGTAAGGATCAGGTACATCCTATATACTAATCTGTAGTGATTTAGGAAGCTCTAAAAATAGATGGGGACCTAACCTTTGATCGGCAGGACAAGTCATTTTTCAGGATAAAATACACATTTTCAAGGGACATAATCTGCAAAAACAGGCCACAGAGCGTTGGGAGCATCCGCCCACATCAACCAGCAAGATGCCCTCATTATTCATTAGAGTAATAGGAGCGACGCCGGCAGTTCGGAACTTATAGGGATATAGAAATAAACTCCAGGGGAAAAATCGGGAAAGATGCAGGTACTGGTCTGCTTTTCGAGTAGAGAACCATGAGGCAGTAGAGAAGAAGAGAAGTCTGCGCGACTTTTTCTTCGAATCCCTACATTCCTACGCTACATTGGATCCATAGACGAGAATGAAGTCACTGAATTCTTCAGTAAGGTATGCATCTATGCTAGGAATCCGCTCGACGTCACTCATAACATTAAAGGCAGCACCCGCGGAAATCCTCGACTCGGAGCTGATGTGCGTGTGGTGAAGTACAGACTGAACACATCATAAATGTGAAATGAACACAAACAATAATGGCTTACCTGCAGAGAAAATCGAACTGACGTCGTGAACCCGCCTGACCGTGTTCACGCCTGTACGAGTTTTCCCCGGCTCGAAGCGCAAGCTAGAGCTATTGCGTTGCATGGCGTAGAGCAGTATAT
Organism: Ancylostoma ceylanicum; assembly: GCA_000688135.1. NCBI lineage: Eukaryota > Metazoa > Nematoda > Chromadorea > Rhabditida > Ancylostomatidae > Ancylostoma > Ancylostoma ceylanicum. The sequence continues at coordinate 27,408 of JARK01001722.1, read as the reverse complement.
GTAGTGTAGTGTATGAAATACACACCATCCACAGGATTTGGTGGCGTTACGCGCGTATACCCTCAGCGGAAAACTCGTCCGCGCTGTGAACGCATGAAAAACAGCGCCTTCATTCCCCGTCTTCCGGCGTGTTTCACGCTGCTTCATCACTGCCTATGAGTTCATCGTCTCTGATAACCTCAGAATTCAGCGAAATCTCAAACATGAAAATTTCCGCGGGTGCTGCCTTTAAAGGTTTATGGGACGGAATGAAATGTGTTGTCACAGCTGCGCCAATCCCTTTGCGTCAGCCCAAACCGACGGAGGCGCCTGTGTGTGTACTGCGAGACTGGGCCATGTTCTGTTTGCACAGCGTTCGCTCGAAGTCGGGTGGTTTCTTTGCTGATTGGACTTTTCTTTATGATTAGGACTGGTCATGAGTGCTGGTTTACTGAAGACTGGTCAGTAAGCGGCCAGCTGCTATAAGTTTACGAGATTTCCCACTCTTCTAGCTAATTCTGAAGCCCATTTCGTCGGCGGAGGATTTGATGAGCCACGGTTTTTGCATAACATGGTAGTATCCATGAGATAAATTGCTGTTTCTAACAGGCTCATGTTATCGAATATCCAGAGGAAATTTAGCTTTTTGTTGTGCTGCGCTGGGCATGCATTACTCATTTGCCTACATTTTCCTGACTAGCATAGCAATGAAAGGATGATCTCGTGCGAATTTAGACTTCTTGGTTACCGTTTCTGGACTCTGTTTATGGATGGATTTTTTTTTGGATTTTTCTCACGGAGATTTTTCTCATGGATCTATCCAGGCTCTCCTTAGGATCGGCATGCGTTTTAGCTCTTATATCTTTGATCTTACTGCCGTTTTCATAGAATGGATGCGGTGCCAGATGAATAGTATTATAATAGATGAGCTTTAGCTCAAATAATTATAGAGGCTGGAATAGATGACGTTAGTATGTGCCCTTGTAAATCAGCCTATTCTCCTGAGGCTTCTCTCAACCTCATTTAATTCCGTGAATTATTTTATTTCTGCAGTATGTTTACTCTATTCATTTTTGGGTACCGCGACAGTTTCATCACAAATCTGTCATTTTCTATCTATTTCTTCTCAAAACCTTGTATTTTATGTCCCGATTGATGTTGCTTTTGATGTCGATTTTTGGGACAGTAGGATCGCGTTAAAAAAGATAGAGAGTCGTACATGTCGTATAGTATTCCTGGGAAGAAGGTCTTTTCTTCCTGATCCTTTCAATTTTTCAGGATTTGTTTCAGTGTATAATCATTTATTTGACGGCATTTCAAGGCAACTGATGAACTTGATTGACATTCCTTAGCTTACTTTCCCGGTTCTACCATCCAGACCCGGCCCTCGATGCATCATAGGGATTACCCAGGGTAAACGTGCTGGCTATTATTTTATCTCTTCAAGGTGTTTGTTCTGGTCATTTTCCTTGAACACCGTGACAGTTTCTTCTCACGTCAATGCTAGTCATTCATTGAAATTACCCAGGGTAAACCTGTTGGCCTCAAGTTGACGATGGGTAAATTTATGTGATGTTAGCAGGTCAACCGTGGGTAATCTCAACGGTGCATGCGACTTCGGGATGCATCATAGGAATTACCCAGGATAACCGTGTTGGTCCCTGTGCTAAAGATGGGTGATTGTGGGGATTCTAAGTAAGGGTATTCTCACTGTCAGTAATGGATGCGGTCCCAGAGGCCTATTGAGATTACCCGGAGTAAGCGTTTCAACACCTCCCAGGTTTACCCATCGTGGACAGCGTGTGGACAGGTTTACCCTGGGTGATCTCAGTTTTTCAGGCCTTAGGCTCAGGCTCTGATAGAACAAGAGACTTACACAGAATGTCTTCGTTTTCTTTGCTGTTCTTCAATGGACATCGTTAGGTGATAAGGAGGAAAGAGGGTAGTTGCAGAATAGAGTCGGATCATCAGTGGAATCATGGATGCCTTTGAATTCCGATGAGGAGCAAGTCATTCTGAAATCTGATAACGAGACCACTTAGTGATTGTAATCTATTTCGATGCCCATTGATGTGAAAAGTTGTCTCCTTAGGAGAGTGAGGGAATTGTATTGCCCAGGACTTCCTGGCACATCTTCTATAGGAATCGTGGATGTCTTTCTGGCGAATTTTTGATTGAAATTCATTGCACTTTTCTCTGTTAGCAATCCCAGTGCACTTTACGTTCCTCTGGAAAACGTCCAGTACTGAAAAAGAGAGGGTGGATTTTGAGGATGTACACGAATTTTTAATGATGTCTTGCTCTTCTAAGCCGTTTCGCCATGAGCTATTTCTTGTATAGGATTGGTCTCTTTTCATGAACATTTCGTGAACATTACGATTCTCGTAGGAGTTTTAGTTTTAGCATTTTTTTCTAATGTTGAATCCTATGATGTAATGTTAATTTGCAGTAGCAGAGGCGTAGATCCGGTTTTCTGAAGCGGTTTATTCCACTGGCATGGTTTTTGTTTCTCGGAACAAGCTGTGAATGAAAACATGACGCTTGATTAATCAAGTCGCAGCTATTGAGGGCTTCTGGTCTTGTTGAGGCTTCTTGGTTCGACTAAGGAATGCAGCTTTTGTGCGTTGTAGAAGAGAGGTTGCTGCTTAATGGACGTAGAGTGAAATTTATTGCTGACTAACATTTCATCAGACTTGATTTCTTGGTTTTGCCTTTTTTTCCAGAGCTTCCACTTGGAATATAACCGTGGCATTGGGTTGATTCACCTCTATGTCGTACAGGTGGAACAGCTTGTTTTTCTGACTGTCTAAGGTGTTATATATGCAATGAATTCGTTATTAATTTCATGCTTTTACGTAAGGGTGAGTGTTGAATAGGAAATTTATAAATTTGAGCATACTTATGGCATGGATTGATTGGATTCCTACAATGTTTTTTCTCGCTACGTGATCTGGTGCAATTTCTATTTTTTTTGCGGCTTTCTGTCATGATAACAGTTTTGGCTGAGGATGACTTGAAAAACAGCGCTAAGGTTGAGCTGTTCTGAAAAAAATCTCTTAGATATTTCTTATCTCTCAGCCAAATGGTGTTTATTTATGATATTTGTTTACTTGTGTACTTATTTAAGTAATAAGAATAAGCCTTGTGGTTGTGCACCCTCTCCTGCAATCACGTGTCATTTGATGTCGGAAATTCAAAAGTAAATAGGGATGAAAGCGATTTCCGCTCGGGGCATAGGCGCTACTAAATACTACTAAAAATTAAGTGCATGACATGGATAACTGACGTATTTGCTGTTTTTACTCTTACAATTATACTGAATCTCCTCTGCTCCATTTCTATAACTTTCAGCTGTCGATTACACTTCAATTTTCCGTCTTTGCTCAGCTATCCAACATAGCTAGGGCGTTTCTGAAGGGGATCTTTTTCAATCCAGTGCCATTACTGGACCTGGATGCATCATTGAGGTCACCAGGGTAAACATAGTTGATACCCGTGTTAACCATGAGTAAATTTGGGTGCTGTTAAGTTCTTCGCTCTGGGTAATCTCAATGATGCATGTGGCTTCAGGACTGCTTTGTGAACTGAAGGTTGCGCTTGTTGTTGCCTTGGTTTCTATTTTGTGGTTTTTCATTTTTGTTGATTCATTTATTTACTACACCAGGGAGGTGTGCCATTTGGATTCATATAACAAATTGAGCAACGGAGAAATAAGAAAGCTCAGTGATATGTTAAACTAACTAAGTGGGCTAGGATTCCATAAACGGCCCAACTCCTATGCAAAACTGAACTTCATCTAGCGCAGGGGTAGCTGTAATTTGACTAGTTTGTCTGCTAAATTTGGTTAGATCTGAGCGAACATTTCAATTTCGCCGAAGTGTTCTGACTTCCAAAAATATTCTGTCAAAAAGTATTTTTGCTGGTAACTTTGCAGGTATCGCATGATATTACATTTAAATTATTCGTAGCGACTGGAAGAGTAGTAGCTGAGGTGAGCTCTTACATCCAGTGACAGCTTTTGCATTTTCTGAGTGTGGCATCCACTTTATTCATTGTCTTCTTTCTTTAGTTTGGTTTTAGATGAAAATGCTGTCGTTTTTCTTGGATTATTGGCTGGTAGTGAGTTATGATTGAGTAAAATTGAGTTTTAGTGATAATCTGGATTTTGCGGGACTGAGATCTTCTTGGGTTCTAACGCTGAAAAGCCGGGGTCAACGTTGGTCAGGTTTTTGGTATTCTATGAATGATGAGGTCTGGAGCTTACATATGTGGTCTTTTTTTCTGGGAAGGATTTCCTATCGCGGATATTTGCACAATAGAAGCTGCTGGAATGAATGTTTATTTACATTCCAGATATTGTCTTACCATATAAACAGGACCTCGTTCTTTGTTTTAATTGCTAACGAATCGAGCACGCCCACGTATACCCTATCGGTCCCATATCACCTGTCTGATTCAGGAAACAACCAGGCATGTGACGCGGGATCAATATATGGTAGGTACTACGTTGTCTGGTGTTGTAGTTAACTTTTTTTTGCTTTAACAAGTGTGCTTCATTGCTGAGGATAGTGTCACATCCAAGGCTGTGCGTTACGAAAGTTCTCAAGTCCGTTAAAGGCAGCACCCGCGGAAATTCCTGCTCTGGGGAGTTTCCCGAATTTAGGGGTTTTTCGGGACGGTCGACTCATAGGCAGCGATGAAACTGCGTGAAAGAAGCGAGAAATGCAAGAAATGAAGGCGCTAATTACCATGTGTCGAAGGTGCGGACGAGTGCTCCGCCGTGGGGTGTGCCTGCGTCCCGCCACGAAACCCTGTGAATGGTACGCATTGCACGCGTCCCCTGCCCCAGACCACCCACGGCGATAGCGTTAACTGGCGCGTCAGGCCGTTGTATGGCCGGGGCGACCGCGACGGCCATCGTTGTTTCTCTGCACGTAGGCCGTCATTCTTTGTGTTCTTTTCACCTTTATGATGTGCTCACTCTCTATTTTACGACCCACACCTCAGCTCCAACTCGAGGATTTCGGCTGGTGCTGCCTTTAATCCGTTAATTCGTTACGTTAGGTCATAAGTGGCCGTTACGCGTTAATGCGTTAATGTTAATACCGCACCGCCCTGGTCGCGTCAAGGAGAATTTCTTCCTCCACCGGTGGCTGATTATCCAATTATCCTCAGAAAATTAGCTAAGTGTGAGCCAAAGCTGACCAAATAATCCTTGCTTACGGCTCTGCGTGGAAAGCTCATCAGAACTGACAGAGCTGGAGAGCCTCTGAAGGGCTGATGGATTCGCGCAGTCAGGATTAAATACCTATTAGCGTATGTACTTAAGAGTTGTCATGCTTCCTCCTCTGGGAAAAGGAGATAAGATGCACATACTTTTCTAATTAGAGCTTGTTTTGTCACTTCTGTGTTCTCTTGAATTCTTTAAAAAATTCCATGGATTTATGCACCTCTGAAGTTTCTAAATAATGCTAATATTAATCTCTACTTTGATCTGATCCTTGCTTTTGGCCTTATTCTTAGTTTGAGGGCTTAGCCCTGGGACTTAACTAATTATAAAATGTAAATTCGCTTTGTTTCATGATTCGTGGAGAAATCCACCCGATTCAGAACTCTCGGGTTTTTCCTGTTTTTGCCTCCGAAACTTGTTTTTTGCTCGAGTTCTATGGCTGCCATTTGTGGCTTAGCTCCCACTCTACCTATTTGCCATTCTGTGACGACTTTCCCAGGACGTGTCCTTTCGAAGCTTCGTATTCCTGGAGATTCCGGAATTAGTGCTGTTTTATGCTCTTCGAATCCTCTTGCTATCATTTATCATTGGTAGTTTTTGGCCGAAGTGTTTGTCCAGAAAATCGTGTCCTAATGTCGTTTTGCATCTGTCGCTCGCGTTTTGGTGTTTTCCGGTTTTGTTTTTTCGAACTTCCTGCTATGATTGCGTCTTGCTGTGTTTGGCTAGTTCTTTTTCCTCCTTACAGCGCCTCATTAATTTCCTAACGGAAGAAAATGTGGGAGTTACAGCACATTAGAGGAGATTAAGAAATTTTCCTTACACTTCCTCTTTTTTTTGGAACCAAGGCCTTTGGGGACTTCTGCATGTTTAACTTTACTTTTTTCTAGAACTTTTTTTCTGTGTATGCTTCAGTGGACAAAAAAAAAACGCCGCTAATTCTCCCATCAAGAAATTTCCTGTGCTGTGACAGCAAAAGGAGGACATCGAATACCATGTTTAAATTGTATTCTGTTTAAAGTTTGCCATTTTATCAAAGAACTATGTAAACCCTACTGACTTTTTCTTGGTTAAAGGGTTGAAATAAAGGCACGGACGCGGTTTATAAACGGCCATATACATACATTTTTCTCATTTTGTCGCTTCGTCCTAGTCTTCGATACATTTTTTTTGTTATTCTTGACAGTGTGGCCTGTTTTTCTAAGTGTACTATAAAGTAGTTGCTCTTGCGACCAGAGATAGTACTGCGAAGCTCACCTCACTTTTTCTGGGTTTTCCCATGCGTAAGTCTCCCCTTCCGGCGCCCACAAGGCGTTGCGTTGCGTAGCGTTGTCGCGTTTTCTGTTCCCGCCTTAAAAGCATCAATCCACCTCGGAATCGTTTTTGGGATTCTCACATCAGAAGAATCTCCAGTTTCTGCTGATCAGAATGGTATATGTGATTCCTTGTAAAGCTGACGAAAACCCCATTTTCCAACCTTAATTCTCGGGGAGCCTGTGGGTGGAGCCGGAGGCGGGACCAAGGCGTCCTCTGATTAATTCATTCACGGGAGCGCACCTTCTGAGGAAATTTATGCTCCTCGAGAAAATTTCTTATCCACTCTCTAACAGAATGGAGATTGCGCCTCGTATTTAGCGAGCAAGGGAGCACATGATGCGGACCCTGTAATCGCGCCCTGGCCCCGCCCACAACCTCCCCAACAATTATGCCTCGGAAGTGTTTTTTTTTTGCGGTTTCGCACGAAATCATATATACCATTCTGATCAGCAGTCACAGGAGATCTTTTCCAATGTGAAAATCTCAGAAACGATTCTGAGGTGCGACAATGAATAAATGGGACATATTTTTGAGATAATGACCCTTCAGGCATCAAGCGCATGGCAAGGTTGCAGTGCGGTTGAACGGCTATTAAGAAGTGGAGTGTTATTCTGACAGCTGCAGTGCTTGGTCCGTCTTGCCGTAGGAGAATCAGCTCTCATAGTTTATTTATTTATTTATTTATATTACACTCAATGGTGCACCGTACAGAAAAGAACATTAGGGTGAATTGACGAACATATGCAAGGAGAAGGCTCCGTAGTGACTGGTAAGTTCATTTTTATGATGGTGGCTCAGTCCATGGCGGGGAAACAGGCCGTTCTCCTTCTATGGCAGGTGAAAAAGTCCCCTACCGAGATCCTTTTCCCTTATCCAGAACGCATATAAAAGGACGACAAATACCAGGGCTTGCGAGGTCAACTTAACCCTTAGTGTTGTACAACTATGGATTTTTTTCTGGATAATCTCAAGCGAAGTTTTTATAACCGAGTTTCTGAAGGCGCTTTTCTGCAATCTGCAGAATTTTATCAACTTTACTAGGAAATTGTCTATGATTCGTCATCTTTGTTCAAATTTCCCAAAGTTCTTTCACATGAATCAGTTTTTAATATGTAAAATGAACAATTCATATTTTATCTTGCTTCTGACAAGGCTTTCCAAAGCGATATTTCGAGCCACATTTAATTGCATTCTTTAGCTTATAATAGCATGTATATGAACCTCCTTGCGCTTCAAATAAATGCTTACGAGCCGCGAGTCGGTCCTCAAGATAGGCGCTGAAATCTCTGGAGTGTTTGTTAAAGTTCGTGCATGAATTTGTTGGTATTTTTCAAGTTTTCGATGGTTATGCGCTATATAATGAACTTGTTGTGAAGGACTGTCTACTAGAGCATTTATAAGGAATAAATAGGTCAATGAAATAATTTTACATGCTTATCGAATTTTTTGTGCGAGACCAAATCCACGTTTTGTTTTCGTTGCGGAAGATGAGAATTTGGCATTAAAAATGATGCTGAATGGTGACAGCTGGATTTTTATGGGAGAGTGACATATGAAGAGCTGCTCTTTGTCCAATATTTCGTTAAAATTCGAGGAAAATCACATGGTTTTTTATTAGTACTATTTTTTTACTCTTTTACTAATAGCTATGTTTTTTTAACTATTTTTCACTAATTCTACCTTTGTTTTTAACATCTTATTCAGACATATTGAGACATACTCAGAGGTTTTATTAAGAGTACAAATCTACAGCGAAAAATAGGTCTTAGGAACAAATTGATTCACAAAGTTCTTTCTGAACAAAATGCTTATTCCGTAATCATTTCAATTTCCTTCGAGAAATTTTCATTTTTTCATTTTCGTTTTCATCCCGTACTCTTTGCAAGGATCCAGAGCAAAGAAAAAAAACGCAAGGAAAAACTTTAAACAACAATTAGGATGAATGTTATTAAATGAACATCGCTTCTAGTATAGAGCCAACTTATCCATTATAGCTGAGATGTCTTTTTTTCTCTTTCTCCTCCTGTTCTTCTTTGAAAAAAAAACTCATGAATGATCAGAGGTTACAAGCGCAAGTCTTCTTTCTTTATATCAGGCTAGAAAGATGTTCTAAACCTTTCGATTTCATTTGTTTTTGGAAGCAATTTGGATTATGGTTAATTTGTCTCTTGTCTCTTGTCTTATTCGATGTTTTTGATTGGTTCACGTCGCTGCCCACAGCGGTGGTCAGGATATGTTTGCCTGGTTTTGCTCAAATCGCCGTTCACGAATGAGTTTTTAAAGTGAACACTCATCTGAGAGCACAATAGCACGACGATGGAGCTAATTAGAACAGCTACGTGAAGTATCCGTAGTGCAGACAAATTGTCCTAGTGTTGTCCAAGGTTTAAAAACCCGGATCTCTGTCGTTTGTCAACGAGGGCTCATTGAGTGCGCCAGATAGGCTTCGACTTGCTTCTGCTAGTACATCATTTGAGGATGGTGTTAGTTTCAGTCCTCAGTTAAATTTTTACTTTTCTGGGAAGTTTTCGGCTGGGTTCACTTTAGTTTTTTTTTTTGGTTCCAAGGTGTCATCAGTGTCACTTTCGCTATTTTCTTGGTTCTGCTGCTCAAATATGGTCTGATTTGACACATATGTTGCAGTTTATTCTCCTTGGAAGGGATTCCTGGTCAGGGTTGACAGATTTTTTTTGGAGAAGGACGCTTTTATCAAAGTTTTTGGCTGTGATTGAAGATTCATCTAAAAGTAAGGGAGCGGAAAGGGTAGAAGCATAACATGAAAAAAGGAACAATCTAGGTTAATAGTTCTTCTCTAACACATTTTGTTGTTTTAGTACATTTACATTCATTTGTTGTTTTAGTACATGTATTTCTACGACAAAAGCTTTTGGAGTTTTTTTTCCTCGTTTGCCCCCAAGGAGTGTGTAATTGAAATCCATCTCTGGATGAAGATATCCAGAAGCGGCATTTTCAATGGTCCCCAGCGTTGTCGTAGCCTTTCGCAAGTTCAGCATAGAGGAATTCTCTGGGAACCTTCGTGTATACCGTTGTAGATTTATTTATCGTTTATTAGGTGCGTTCTGCATTGAGTTATGCATAATTTTCTTTTATCGGAAGGAGTGAAGCACGCCATATTTTGAGTTTAATGCATTCATATGACTGTCGCACATGATGGAGGGCTTGTTTTTTTGGTCATTCGCGAGGCTTGGCAGGAAATGCATGAAATTCTCGGCCTACGCGTGGCTATTTGTGTTTCACTGCATGTGTCCTTTGAAGCCATAGCGTTGATGAGGTGTTTTGGTCGCTTTTTATGGGACAAAATTGTCGACGTCGAATTTGCGATCATTACATGCTTTAAGATTTTCTTCCAGCCTCCAATTTTTGCAAGATTACGGGAAGAAGAGCAGGGTCAGCTTTAATATATCTACTTTGCCCATTATTTTTTATTCTACGTCTCTCTTTTCTATCAATAGCCTTTTCAATTTTTGAATAGTAAATTCCATTTTTTAAAAAAATTTAGCTGCATCACATAGGATTTGAAGAGTACTTCAGTAGTACTTTTGTTTATTTATTTATTTATTTATTTATTTATATTTATTTATTTAGTACACCGCAAGGACCCTTTTAGGCGATGGATTGGCGCAAACTTCATTTCCTGCACTGGGGTTTCTGCCCACTTCTGCCTTTTCTGTGTTTTTCCAGTTGTAGAATAAGTTTTCTGGTGTAAACTGAGTTTTTCCTTAAGGAAAGAAAAGAGTAGACGTGTCTACTAACCTAAACTGGAATTACTTTGGCGAATTGTCTTATCACTGAGCAGTTAAGAAGAGATTGATGTCCACTCTTTGGTTGCTCATGTGGATTTTGTACTTTTTCTGGGATTACCCAGCCTTGGACGTTGTCTCCAAATTTATGAGGATCATTTGTGGTTGACTTCCTGCGTAGTAGGGACCTTCATTTTTAATTTTGTTTCCATTAGTTTCTTTCCTTAAAATCAAATAATTGTGCGCTTTTCCCACCCTAGGACTTCAAGTCAAAATTCTGCGATTTATTATTATTTAACCCATTGGATTATTTTACACGTCTACCTCAAATATTGTGCTCTCATGACGTACCATAATGATGCTTCCGTCGGGTTGCTGTAGGTGTACGATAGATAGACATATCACAGAACTTTTTGAATTTTGCATTAAAAAGTTTTGCAATGAATACTTGCTTCCGACTCTGGATTAAAAATGGGCGTTGATGAGTTTGTGTAAGATTTAATAGGAGCTGATTGATGATTTTACACTTAGTAACACCTTTACACACTAATCCACCCCTGGTGTTCAGAGCCAGAACGCCAATGCTGCTTTCATTACGCTTCAGAGTCATACGAGCGTGTTATGCTTCCACTTCATGGCTGTTTGCTGTGATAAATTTGATCTTTTCATTGGCTCTTTTTTGCCTTGGAACTGATTTGAAATGTTATTTGGCTTGTAGATTTAAATGAGATCATTTCGAGTGCGCTCGACTCACTCTCGAGGTTTTGTCACTCTAGTGCTTCGATCAGGATAGTCTGGTGATGGAAGGTTTTGCTGCGCATCTGTGCCAGTTCTTCTGGAGTACTGCTCCATTTATCCATTGCCATAGGTGGAATAGTCTTGCAAATGGGTATTCCAAAGTGATGGTTGTCCGTGGAAATCGGGGTCGAAAAGTGAAAGTGGTCAGCCCCAGTAGGCGTCGACGGGGGGGGGGGGGAT
>JARK01001722.1:0-14745 GCA_000688135.1 Ancylostoma ceylanicum | reverse complement strand
AAGTGATGGTCCCCCCTTACCTCGGCAAAAAGTGATGGTAGGTGGAGTACGATACTCAGGGTATTCCACCTATGTCCATTGCAAAATCATTCTCTCCAGGTGTCCTTCCGCGGCTAGCGTAACTGTCGCATTGTGTCTCATAAATCTCGTACATGTCGCATTACGTCTCATAAATCTTGTACAAGCCGCATTGCGTCTTATAAATCTTGTACATGCTATTTCTTGCATTCATTTTTTGGCGACAAGTATTGCACGTAAAAATGTAAGAAAGTTCGGGTGTGGAGCTTAATATCTGGGAATGGCGGTGAGGCTAACCTGTCCAAATAGTCAAACTACCCAACTGGCCAGTCACAGAGCCCGTCCGCGCCGCCCCTTCAAGGTATAACGCCCTACAAATATACAGTGCCGGCCAAAATTATATAGCCTTTTAAACTTTCCTCCCTAACTTTGTTTACGTAAATCTCGACTTACCGTGAAGCCTTGAAGTTCAAATTTTTATGATAGTTGTAGAGACTCAAAATTCGTTGTAGTTAAATTCGTTGTAGTGGGGTTCTACCCCTCGAACGGGAGTTTTTTTTGCGAAACTCACATTGTGGGAATAGTGAGAATGGTGAATAAGAGAGTTCCAAGAATAATGCCAGTTGACGTGTCGATGCGTTGATGCATGCGTGGGACGCCCACAACCCTGTAATATAGGATGGAGAGTGCGCATTTTCCTCATTCTTTCTCATGTGGTCTCAAATATTTCAAGGGCACCACATCTATGCAGAATACTTTGTGCTGTTCTCCCATTGTTAGGGAATTGCCCTGCTTTCAAATGTGGGTAGATATAAAGCACTTGTGTAGAGTGTGCTCGCTTGTAACTAGAAGGAAGCACTAGTTTACTTACGTACATCCAGGAAGATTCCCTAGAAGTTCCTGAGAACGAACACTTTCGCACCCACAGGCTTCCTAGGATCTGAGTGCAGTGGGTTATTCTGGGGAGAAAAGTGCTAGTTAGCGCTGCCCGGAGTTTATGAGGTCGTTTGCCTCTCAGTCGGATTGCGCGTGGGAATGGCAGTTCCTCCGTGCAGAACCTCTTTCCTCGTCATTTTATCGTTCCTAGCTGAGGCTAAGTTCGGGTTGTGGAGCCCTGTTACTTGTTATTCATTGCTTTCTGGTTTTATTTTGGACTTTTGCTCATTATGCAGCTCGTGAAGGGTTTATTTCTATAATATTTACATTTTATTTTTTACACCCACAATCTCAGGATATTAGTCTGGTCATTGCAAAAATCCTGAAATCCTAGAAAAAAAGTTCTCTATGTCCCCCCCCCCCCCCTTTTTTTTGGCTGATGGCTCCTCAATGATGTACCTTTTGTCTGGAAAGTTATAAAACTATTGGCTGATGGCTCCTCAATGATGTATATTTTGTCTGGAAAGTTATAAAACTAATCAATTAGCATAAACTACTTTGTGCCCTCATTTTTTCTTTTTTCTTCCTCTCCTTTACGTTTTCGCTTTTTTCCCAGAAAATCCGGAAATTACAGGATATTCCTTCCATGTTCATGACACAAGCAAAGCTACATATACCTCTAAACCTCATTTATTTGTCTTCGGGCGTATTTGAACAACTGCATGCCTCAGAATCGCTAGAGATTCTGTAAATAGTTACTTTACTGCATATAGACCTGTTCATGCTCACGCCATATGCCATCCCCTCTTTCTTGAGCTCCCCCCCCCCAAATCCATTCGCCCATGGTTCCGCTTGAATTCCTTGGTCAAGAGTTAAGTTGGCAGTTCAAGTCCTGGTGGAAATAGTTCATCAGATGCAATAAAAATGCAGGAAAAGGATCTTGGTATGGACATTCACCTTCCGGGGAAGTATAACGACCTGCTGACCCGTCAACGGTTGGAAAACCTTGCTTGTATTACTAGGTTCGATGCGGATGAAGAAATTCCACCTTTAGTTCACTGTTTTTATATGAAGCACCTTGACTATATGAACAGAGAAGTGAAGAAATTCCGAGACTTGTCCCTGGTTTACAGTGTTTTTTTTATTTTTTTTTCTTCCTGAAACAAGATTTCTCGTTTGCCTTCTACTCGACTTTTGCACTTCTCGACCTTCTCACCTTTTCTCATCTCTTTCAAGTTTAATTTCCTTGCTTTTTTTTCTCCTTAACAGCTAGTTCCACTGCGGAGGTGTATAATTTCATCGAAACGACGACGATTCTGACGTAATCCGCGTCGGCGACCGGGTTGTTCAGGGGCGTTGTTTTTATCAACTTTCTCGCACTCGTGTGGAGAAGAAGTGAAAGTGGGCGGGATCGAGTTTTTTCTCTCCCACTTTCACATCACTCGTTTCAGTGGTCAATCGTCGAAATGCAGACATGTCTTCTGATGATGATCTCACTGTCGATGTCATCCTTGGCATGGGGCCAGTGGAGGACTAACCAGGTTTGTCGCTGATTTGATTAGGAGCATTAGAGTAACATATGCGACATAGTAAGCTAACTGTAAGCTGAATTGCACCACTGAATTACTTCGAAATGACTAAGAAGTTAGTCTCGCAGGTGTACATAAGAGTGGTTCTGGAATTTTGAAAAGAATGATTTCGAAAATCCACTATTGGTTCTCAACACACCTTGAATAAGTAGTGCTTTGAGCAAAACTCAAATCGGTGTTGATTAGCAAGGTTTTGATCGAATAGAATAATATTCGTGGAATTGTTCGAACATTCGACTTTTTCTTGTCTCATTGGGAAGAAGAAACCGTTTTGTCTGTTTTCTTTCTAACTTCTATTTTTGGTTTTGCGACATTTTTGAAATTTTAGTTCTCCTACACCAAAATTCGCCTTGAGTTTATGAAACATACACATAAATAAATACATATGTGTAGTAGTTCAGGAGCTATTTATTATTGAAGTCCACAATTAAAAGAGTTGGAAAATGGAAAGCTTCTAATTTTTCCTGACCGGTTGGTTATTAGACCTCCCATAATTTTATATGTTTAAATATTGGAATCATTTTTCGATTAGTGTTCGAAGCAATTAGTCTATTGCTCAGCAGAACTATTTATATCCTTGATTCAGTTTATATAGTGCGTATAATTGAGCTGCCTATGAGTTTTGTTTATTTACTCATTGCCCAATATATGTGGGAGAGAAAATTGGACTAACAATAGAGCAGATGAATTATATCTCAAACAAAAAGAGGTTTCATAGATCCAGGAGATCTAATCTTGCCTGGATTTTTAGGAAAATGGAAAAGCATGGAACGAATTAGGAGTTGTTCTCTAGGATTAGGCCCAAAATGTCGAATTTTGATCCTTTTTCTACATGAACGCTCTGGACTCAGAGGCGTTATTGAATTACTCAGGGTGAACGTGTTCACGCTCATGTTAACGATGGGTAAATTTGAGTAATGTTAACACGTTTACCCTGGGTAGTCTCAATGATGCATGCGGGCTCAGCTGGAGGTCATCCTGAGGCAGTTTCGCTGTCTCCATCAAGATGAAGCCGGTAGACTTACTAGAATTGTAGGTAAATTCTAGGCTTGCCTTGGATTTTATGGAGAAAATGAAGCCTCGAGGATTTTAGTCCAACGTACCATGGTCTAAAGAAGTAATTAAAGGAATTAAAATAGAGTACAAGTTGAAATTAATTAGAGAAAGTACAATTAAATAATAAGGAGTTTAAATAATTAAATTAGAGTACAAAGCTCAAATATAATAACTTTTTCGGTTTTTCGCGGATTTCTCGGCTGCTAATCAGTTTTCCTAGTTTTTCGAACTTTCCATTGAGCCTGAGCGGAAATTTCATTCTTTGTGGCACACTCTTTGACGTCTGCTTGATCCAACTTTTTGTCCCCGTACTGGTAATCGACACTTGAATACTTTAAGCCGATTGCCTCTATATTCTTATGAATACGGGAGTTTGCAGGCATTTGGAGTTGTTTTTCTATTTGCCACCAATTTGCAAGACTGGTTATGTGAAAGAATTGGCCGATTTAACCTTCCACCCTTCCACCAATGTGTTTTCCTGTGCAAGCAACTGAAATTGCTTCTTTTCCCTGGTAATCTTCCTAATCTGTTGCTTTCAAGCGATCTCACCCGCTGTCTCTCTTGCCGGTGAATTCTACATTGCGGTTATGTAGGGATTTCATGATCCCGGCCAGATTCCAAAAGATCCTGAAACCGCTGCTGGTGCCCAGGATCGTGGATACGCCTCAGCATCGTAAAGTTGGGGAGGTGGGTTTGTTTTGATGTTTACTTTGACTTTGCCATGTTTAAGCTTATCCTTTTTTAGTACATCCACAATTACTTCGTGAAACTGGGATGGTCAACCGAGTGGGATGTGTTTGAGGTGATCTGAAATTTTCATTCTCTCTCGCATGTTTTTTAAGGAAATTTCTTTGCCTCCAACATTAGAATTGTGTTTTTTTTTCAGCAAAATACTCCATATGGCATCAAAACCTTTCGTACTCTCATAGTGACAAGTGATATGAAGTCGCCGCGACGTCTCGTCCTGGCGTGCCACTACGACTCTAAGATCTTGCCAGGGTACGTGTTCTTTTTTTTTTTTTCAAATTTAACAGTCTTTCCGGAGCTTCACTACAATTCCAAGGAAAACTTGATAAAAAGTGAAGAAAGAGTTATAATTGAGTAACTTTTGAAGTTTTCATGGGGTTTCAATGTGATGAATCGTCTCTACGTTTTTAGATTTTCTTCAGCTTTCTTTGTTTCTATCTGGAGATTCGTTCGAAGTTTTTTTTATATTGTTTTAATATTCCTCTTTTCATTGCATTCTCTATTCCGTAGCCTGGAAAAGAACGTTTCTCAAGCTTTTTACGTAATTTTTTTTAGGCCAAAGTGAAAAATGAGCAGTCTCGCGATACCATGTTTAGGAAATCCATGGTTTGGGATATGCCATGGTCTTAGTTTCCACTTCTCTGAATATTCAGATTTAGACGGATGGTGTAAAGAAATAGAATTATGTTTGCCACTTTGCGACATTAAATTTCCCACATTTTCGATTTTTCTCGATTTTCGATCATATCCAACACGCCTAAACGTACTTTTCGAGACCTATCCCATTTGGATTTGGTGCTTTACGAAATTTTGCTGAACTGCTGGAATTTATTTGGGTTAAGCTGCGGTCCCGTTTGGCGAGTACAATGTCTCCATAACTCCTGACAGTGAACTGAATAAGAAAAGCCAAGCTTAACTGTGTTAAAATATCCGGAATCTAACCTCCGTCCAATTTTAGTTGGGATTACTTCCGTAACTAGCTAAGGACTGTTGAAATCCTCACTTGTCTTGTTTATGCAGCAGTTCTGAGGCAGTTAAGACTGATGCTCTGAAATAACAGCTGCATTTATATGAATTTTGCTAGGCGACGCTGAGAGGGCAAACCTCACCACAAGTTGTAAAAATAGGCGAGCTTATAATTAGAGAATGTGCTACTACCCCAGGGGAGGAAGTGTACTTGCTGTTATTTGGGTAGCGAAAATCATGGTTTTCATGTCTGGGACGTGAAAGAGGATCCTCATTAGTTTGTGAGATGGTAGTGCTTCAGTGATGTCATTGGTGAGGAGGGAGAAGGGTTTCAGAGTCAAATGAGGTCTCCCCAGATGAATGATCGTTTTGAGGAGGGTTATGTTTGACTTTTTTCCAAATTTCAATTTATCTATTGAAGCAAAAAAATCCAACATTGCACAGGACCAGAGTGTACTTCTAAAGAAATACAGTACCCTGTCCATTAGTCTTCCGTAAGTTGCCCAACCAAAGTTCTGGAACAACCGGTATTGCGCAGCGCACGACTACTGTTTACTATTGAAAAAAGGACACCATCGTCGTGTATTGGTCTTCAAAACGCTGACCTTACCCTGACCTTGAGGTAACCAGTTAACGCTGCAAGAAGATTCATTACCTAGGCCATAGACGCGCATATGGTCAGTTAGTTGTTTGACAAGTTTTAGTGGGAGAGTTTTTGCGAAGTTATTGCAGAATTTTGAGAATTGGATGGGTTATATGAGGCGGTAAAGCGGTGGGAAGCTATGGGAGACCCCGCACGGATGAGGAATGATACCTATTATGGATAAGACTCAGTTTTCTTAACCGAAAATCCAAGAAGACATAGCACAACAGTAATATCAGAGCTGTCATGCATTGGGATCCCGTGTAAGAAGGAAGGAAAAAGCCAGTATTATCTTCAAGAAACTAAAAAATGAAACTAAACAAATTTGAAAAATTAACGCTATTGTTATGTAGTTTTTTGCCCTAATTCGAAGCTAGTTTTCACCTGAAAAGCTGTTAGTTTTTCCTGCTTTCCATTTTTCCGCTTTTTCTGCTCAGTTCTGTTCTCACTTGGAAGTAAGTAAGTAGGTACTCACTATAGAGTGACCCAAAATTCATTTTAGAATTCTTGAAATCCTAGATAAAAAGTACTTGAGTAATAAGAACTAGTAAGTAATCCTAGCAAATAAACACAAAATTTTCCCGATAAATATGTAATTTATCAGAGTGTTCCTATGACCAAGTGACCTCGTGAGTTTCATTGTATTGGAAAAGTTTCGAAACTACGCCTTAATTAATTTCTTGCTCCTGATGCTAACTTTTTTTTATGAAAATTTCCATTCCAGAAAAGTTATGATCGCTGCGACGGATTCGGCAGTCCCGTGCGCTATGATGATGGATATTGCTAGATCCCTGACACCGTACATGTATAGAAGAGTGGCTGCTGTGAGTTCCCACCCAGAATGTAATTCCAAATATATTGATCCCGTAATAATCACAGTCTTAATTTGTTAGTTCTTTCTTTGAAAAATAGTTCTATGATCTATAGGATTTACAGGGTGCGGCAAAAGTCTTTGGACAAGCATATTCGATCTTCAAAACATGAGGAAGAAGAAATTGGAAAAGCTGATAGTTGCTGCGTGTTAGCAGCTCATTTGTTAACATAAATAATATTTTTGATTTCAAAACTTCCTCCACTGGTAGCGGCACGGGCTTGTCAAAATGTAGATGTGATGTTGGCCCGGCGCGCGCCCTGTTGAACTGAAATTCATTTCGGGCCTTCTCCAAAGTTTCGGAAAAGAGTCCAAATTCCTGTATGGATCTAGGAAGACCATAGCCTGCAGAATCTAGGAACCACTGCGGAAAATCCCAGAATAGATGTGGGACCTCGATAGGCGAATATTTGTCTCCACCATGGCAATAGAGAAGAATACTAACTTTAACTAAAAGAATCTGCAACAAATCATGCCCAGGTTCAGAGAAGAAGAAACATGGAAATTACTAACTTTAACAGTCTATTTCGTCATTCTATAAGCCCAAAATTATCATCTGACTGTTAAGAAAGAGCAAATCAACAAATATATAAAAGAAAACAGTGGTGCAATTGGTCTTAAACAAGCGAAAATAACTGTTGTAGCGCGATTTCCGTGTTTGCATGCGAAAATTTTGACCACCGCCGAAAGTGAAGATGACGATGGACCTAGAAGTTCCCTACTTATTTTCCGAATTTCCCAGAGATTTTCTGGGTTACATAGTAGAACGCTTCTGCTATACCACACAGGAGTTTGGAGTCTCCTCACAAAGAGGTGGAGAAGTTGTGGGGGAGAAAGTACCTCCACTACCTGCGCGCCAGACCCCACGTCTCACCTGTACTTTCCGAAGGCTGTTAACAAAAAAGAAGAGGAAACCTAAGAAACAAAAATAATTTTTATGCTCACAATTAGGCCATAAAGAGAAAATAACCACTGGTTTTTCCATATTCTCTTTCCGTGGATTTTTAGCGAGCATTTATGCTTGTCCAAAGACTTTTGCCGCACCCTGTATACCTTGTTGGTGTTCTTTTCTCTGTAAGTATCTTATGAGCATTCTTATAGAGTTATTTTGTAAATTTCCAGGATGTTGCACTACAACTAATCTTCTTCGACGGGGAAGAGGCATTCGTGGAATGGACACCAACCGATTCTCTCTACGGATCTCGACATTTGGCTAAGAAATGGGAGTCAAAATGGTACCCAACGACAACTGGAACGAATTTCGAGCTGAGTCGGGAGATCGATCGAATTGTGAGTGGGTTTTGAGCTTGTCCTCTAGAGAAAAGTTGTTCTGGCCTTATTATGCCTAGTATTTTTAGAGAACCAGGGTGAGCTCTAGGGGTTTAATTTTTTGGGCATATTTTTGTTCTCCTAACAGCATACAACTGAATCTAGTTGATTTTACGCAACGTAATTTAGTTTCTAAGGACATACCCGAGTTTGCAATTTTGTACAGATTTCGAGAACTCGTCTTCATTTTGATTTATCTATGTGTTTTTCTTACGGATGTCTGAGTCTTTTTTTAGTGTCCGTTTTTTCCGCTAATATGTCTTCATGTTTTTTTAGGATGTTATGATGCTTCTTGATCTCATCGGAGCACGAAATCCAGGCTTCCATAACAGTATCGGATTGGGTGCTAACCAGCTGTTCTTGCATCTCCCGGCGATAGGTATGGAGGCTTTTGTTTCTTTTTTTTTCGACTTCTGTTCTAGTGGTTTATGTTTTTTTTTTCATTTTTTTGGTATATTTTTATCTTCCCTCGTCTTTTACTGCGAAATTCAGGAGCTCAAATTGGAGCGCTCCTACTCAGCGATGCTATTATTTGTTTTCTAGCTTTGGATCCTTTTTTGCATAGTTCAACAATTTTTTCATTATTTATTTTCTATGCTTGATCTTCACTTATTTTTATTCTATTAATTAATTTATGATTTACTTATTGATTACTGCTTGTACAATTTGATTTTACTGGTAGCGATCGTATTCAGAAGCGGAGCTACGTACTCTTGGTTGCATTGGCGCTGTCCCCAATGTTTTCTACCCAGAATTATCATACCAAGCGGTTGAGGATGACCATATTCCATTCATGACAAGAGGTAATAACTGTTCTGCGACTGTTACGGTATTCTTTCACAGTATGTAAGACTCGATTGATACTGTGACTTTCAGGAATCCCTATTCTTCACCTGATCTCTGTGCCATTCCCGAGAGTATGGCACACTGATGCTGATAACGAGAAAGTTCTACACTATCCGACAATCTATCATGTGACCTCAGTGATTAGAGTATTCGTGGCGAAATATCTTGGAATCGCTCCCTTGTAAGGCTTATTTACCCTAGTAAGGTTAGGTTACGATTTGAGAAGATTACGGTAGATTACGGTAGCTGCTGAGTTGCATGTATACTTCTGGTGATTCGGTAACGGAGCGGAAATCGCTCCCACCGTTGATGATCTGAGGTTGCATTATGAGAGTTTACGACGATTTTCGCATAATCTAAGGATTTCACTGTTTTTCGCGAGAACTGGTCCCCGTTCAAGAGTAGGTCTTGGTGCTGGCTGATGGATTGCGCTCGTTTTGGGGACCAGTTCTCGCAGAGTTCACTGGAAATTCTAGCTAACGTTATAGTGTATAAGTCATTCCTATGATGTCTCTTCTTTCATTCTTCACCATTCCTTTTTTGCATTTTTTTCCTAGCATTTTTTGCATTCATTTTTTTCTTCAAAATGATAACTGATGCTTTAAATGATTAGCACACTCGCGCTATTTTTATTAGATCTATTACTTCGTTAACTTTCTAGCAAAATTCCTCCAACCTTATATTTTTTTGTCTCTTTTTCTGACACATCCTTGCTCCTTTTTTGTCTAGTCGCCGTAATTTCTTCTGTAATTTTTTTTCTTGTCAAATGCGGGATCAAGAATCATGTGATAAAACTAACATTGAAAAACGCCTGTTTAGGTGTGAAGGAATAAAACCTTTTTGTGACTTTTTTGTCTTCTGTGAGAAAATTTTACTTTTTTACTGTGCAATTCCTCGCAGAGGTTGCGCAGGAGTTTGGCGTGCTCGAGAGCGTTCTGATTGGTTGCTCACTGCAATTGTCCCGCCCCCTATTTGTACTGAACTAACCTATACAGCTGTTTTTTTATTCTGTTTCTCCGAAACAGGCAACGAGACGGATAATGGCGGTGTGAAAGGGAAATGCACGGCGTCGAAAGTGTCATGGACTCAATTCATCCTTTACGTAATGATTCTTGACCCACAATGCGAGATTTCCGTGTGATCCCGGATTTTGGAGTGCGCTGGGGTTGTTCTAGGGGATCAAATATTTGTAGGGGCCGCTTGCATCATTGAGATTACCCGGCGTAAACCCGAACTTACCAATTGTTAACGCGGGCGTCAAGATGTTTATTCTGGGTAATCCCAGTAGTGCATCCAGGCCGGGTACAAGGAAAACCTTGAACCTGGATCTGCAATCGCCAACTCACGATGAGCAAAGTTCGATGCTTTGCAGCGTCGATTGGTAGAAAAAAAGAATCGGCAGTGACGTCTTTTCCGATCAGCTGTTTTCCGCTGGTAGTTTGATGATCGTTTTCGTTCCAGATTATCTACGTTACTAACATAACATAAAGGAAATATGTACAAAAACATTGCAGAATTATTCAAAGGCAACGAGTAGTTAGTCTTTCAGTGTTAGGCTTACCGCATGCCGGATTTCACGGTGAATTATACACCACACACAAGCTCAGGAAGCTTAAAAACTGTGTTTTGCATGAAATTGAAAGATGCAAATCCCACGATTAAGACATGCATGCTCATGCGAGAAAGGGTTTTTTTTTAAATCAGTAGTTCTGTACCAGCAATGGTCAAATCCATGCAAAACCTATGCAAGACAAATGCATTCCCGTGCAGAATCCATGCGTCTCCAAAATCCTATGCAAATTCGACACAGAACCCGCGGAAAACCCACGATTTTCTCACTTGAATCCATTGATTATGGATGAGTATGCATGGGTTTCGCATGGGTACGCATAGATCTAACTATGGCTCGTATAAGATTGGTTTCAATACTGCAGCTGATATGTCCTGACATATACTGCAAGGATTCTGACACCTCCTGACATGTACGACTTGGATTAAACGACTTTAAATAGAGGGAGATGGACGTTAGTAACTGTTACAGTCCATGTCGTAAATGTTAGGGCGAGTTAGGATGCTACTATACTTCGAAAGATGTCCAATTTGCAAAATCGCTAGCTTTTTATTAGAGGAACCCACTAAAATTTATTTCCATTGGCATAGTCGAAAACACAGTGAATTAATTTACTTTAATGGATATGTATCTGTAGTGATGGAGAGTGGTGAAAGTTTGTGTTAATGAGTGAATCCCTTTATCTTTTTTTTTGGAGGAGGCAGTTTCTTTTAGAAGTATTCCATGCATCTCATTCAGTGGTCAACAATATTGAATTTCATAACCGAGAACAAATTTCTATATTCCTTCAAATTTTCACCTTCTATCGGTATCTAAATACTCCATAATTTTTGTCTCATCACAGTAAATTCCCATAACAAGTCTATTCTTAGGTATTGGCTCAGGCTAACATGTACAAAAAAGTCTGATTACTACGATAGGGGGGGCATTAGTAGTGATATCGCCATGCAGCGAATCAACTCTGAGGTTGTCCAGAAAGCAGAATAAGGACAGATGTGGCCGGAAAGATAAGAAAGGTGAGATGTCTCATCTCTGTAATTTTTTAAACTTATTTTTTGATTAACTCTACTATAGTCTGATTTTGAGCCATAATTTGTGACTATGCAAATCTCAAACGTTTGGAATGTACCACTATAAACTACCGTAATCACTGTACAATTTAGTGCTGCGGCCCTTTAACGTGGTTGTAGGTGATTTTGCACAGATTCTGGACGCAACCGCTGAGCAATTATGTCAGTAGCGTGAAAACTGCTGTGCGTTGATGGCTGGATTCGATCCAGCGACCAGAGTAATGACGATGGCGAGCACACGGCTTGCGCTATGGCTCCACCTTGGGTAAGAGCTCTAAGTACCTTACTATATTTGGCCAAGTGGTGGCTTGGAAATAGCTGTCCATCCCGGTCACATTTGCTCTCCCGCGCGTTCCTGGATTGACCCGGATGATTTGACCTACCAGTCAATTAATTGCCCGCGAATTTCTGTGCGGTCCGGTGCGGACTGTTTGGACGAACTTTTGTTTTGTTAGCATTGACGCACACGTTTCACTGTGTTCTCCGAGTTTTTCGAGTTTTTTCACCGACGGATTCACCGCGCGCGTTCCCTTTCTCTCTGTTTATTGAAAATAGTGCATATTACGATCGTCACTTCCGATTCACTTGTTGGTTTGGGAGATTGTTCGTGTATTATTTTTCCTGGAAAATGTCCCTGTTTAAGATCTAATTATTTCTGTTGTTTAGTGAATTCCTGGCAATTCCTTGGATTTTCTCCTTTTTGAGACGTCTCGGTGGCAGTTTTCTCCTGATTCCCCACTTTTCCCGGAAATCCATGCCAGCGTTAGGTCTCCCGCTTCCAATCCGTTGACGATCCCGTTGATCCGGAAAACCACGTTTCATAAAGTGACCCATTTTGCTTGATTAGCTATATACGTGACTCTTTGCAACCTGTGGCGAAAACGATCAATGCGACGCTTGTTCAGGTCTCACTTATTGCGCCATTTTCCCGTTCATTACCTAAGTTCTCTATTTACTTAACAACCTTAACATTATCTCATTCATTCCTTCCATCCGTTCCTCATTTACATCAATCTTGAGGCGAAACGAATCACATTTTCTCTCTTTTTACTCATTCTTTTTCTTTTTCCTTGCTTTATTGTTTTGTATTTGGTTGAGCTGGTTCCATATGTACCTTCGAGGGCAACCCGGGTACATATGGACACCAGTCCCGGCTATTCAGCACGGGTTCTCATTTATTGATTTCATAGGTATTGATCGGCAAACTGCCTCAGTCGCCAGTGGCGATCGCTTGGACCAGTGGTCTAAAGGTGCCAAGTTGGCACCATAAGAAGAAGAAAGGTTAGATTAAACATATATTATTTTAACATACTTTGGTTTTAACATCTTTATATCTTCATTTGTTATATTGGTATAAAACTACATTAGGTACAAAACACAAAACATTAGTACAGATCTTGTATAAAACTTTTGTCAATTCCATATTGAACAAAGTTAAGACTTCAGAATCTTAGCAGGTCTCTGGTTTTCATCGTTTGATGCCTCTCGCTTCCGGTTACTCTCCAGCAATGGAGGAAAATTCTCATCGAACTAAATACAATTACATTAATATAACGTAATTATATATAATCTATCTCTATATATAAAGTAGAAAGTCTGTGCGTGTGTGTGTATGTTTGTGTGTGTGTGTGTATGTATGTATGTATGTTCCTTATAGAAATCGCGGAGAGTTAACCGATCGGGACCAAACTTTGCATACATATGCATCTCGGACCGGAGAAGGTTTTAAGCTACTTTGGGTTATCGATTGGCTTATCGATTTATCGATTTTATCGATTTTTCGCTATTTTTGCCCAAGGGTCGATGGGGACATGTCTACTAAGGTTATCCGATACGCTGAACCCGAACATGACAACCGTTTTGCACCAAGTATTGATTTATCGATTTTATTGATTTTTCGCAATTTTCGCCCACGGGTCGCTGGGGACATGTCTACTAGGGTTATCCAATACGCTGAACACGAATATGGTAACCATTTTGTACCAAGTATTGATTTATCGATTTTATTGATTTTTCGCAATTTTCGCCCACGGGTCGCTGGGGACATGTCTACTGGGGTTATCCAATACGCTGAACACGAATATGGTAACCATTTTGTACCAAGTATTGATTTATCGATTTTATTGATTTTTCGCAATTTTCGCCCACGGGTCGCTGGGGACATGTCTACTGGGGTTATCCAATACGCTGAACACGAATATGGTAACCATTTTGTACCAAGTATTGATTTATCGATTTTATTGATTTTTCGCAATTTTCGCCCACGGGTCGCTGGGGACATGTCTACTGGGGTTATCCAATACGCTGAACACGAATATGGTAACCATTTTGTACCAAGTATTGATTTATCGATTTTATTGATTTTTCGCAATTTTCGCCCACGGGTCGCTGGGGACATGTCTACTGGGGTTATCCAATACGCTGAACACGAATATGGTAACCATTTTGTACCAAGTATTGATTTATCGATTTTATTGATTTTTCGCAATTTTCGCCCACGGGTCGCTGGGGACATGTCTACTGGGGTTATTCGATACGCTGAACACGAATATGACAACCCCATTCCACGAGTTTATGGAGTTATCGACTTTGTCGGTTTCATCTGCAGTTACTTAGTGGTAGGTAAAAACGCGTCCACTGGGGTTCTCCAACACGCTGAACGTGAACATGGCGAGGATTACGGAAGAATTTACCTGCAAAACAAATTCTCCTACTTTCTGACAGAGGTGAATGAAAAAAGGATTTTCTGGGTTGATCATGAAAATGATGAGCACTATGAAAGGATTGTTGGGTTTAATCGTTGTCGCCGTCAGCCTTAAACTGCCAGGAGAAATAAAACACCCGAGCGAAGCCGGGCATACCGTCTAGTACTAGATAAGTATTTAACCATTACTTCTTAAGTGGAAGGTCCCGACACTTCTTTGGTGGAAGCATTGCCCTGAGAAGGTGGAGACAGCAGGGATCTTAGTTCCAAGGACTTCCAGGTTAGCCTGCCATCCTTAATTCATATTACTTATTTTACTTTATAACATGATTATTGATTTTCCTTTCTTATCTACATATCATTATTGTTTATGTTAGCATTATTGATAAGTTTTGATTAACCCTTTTACACAATATGGTAGTGGTATTCAAAAACTAGTCAATTGTTGCTAATAATTTCT
>JARK01001721.1:173498-195691 GCA_000688135.1 Ancylostoma ceylanicum | reverse complement strand
GGGATAACCTGGGGCTAACGGTGGGCCAACTGTCAGTTGGGGGCCCACCGTGGGATAACGGTGGGCCCACCGTGGTACGAAAGTTCAGAGTAGCATTCAGAAAGGAGTCGGTACTGGTGCATTCACGGACTGGAGGTAAATGGTGCGGTTGTGCCCTACTAAGCATGTTTGATATTGATCGAAAATGGCCGCGTATCAGTCAATGGTCTTTTTACCAGTACCGACTGCCGGTTGAATGGAGTGTATAAATTAGCTCAAGGCAAGCGAGAAGTAGTTAGAATTGGGGTGCTATTTTTTGTGCGCGGACAAATTTAGAGGGTTTGAATGCGTGGACTTTTTTAGTAGGTCTCAACACATGAACGAACCGCGCGTCTGTAAAAGTGATTGAGGCTGGGCCTGCGTAATCTGGCGCGTCGTTTAGGTGCCTCCTGTTGCCATCGGGATGTGATAACTTGTTCGAAATGGCTGTCTAAATGAAAATTGTAACGTTTGATCAATTATATTCTATTACACACTGAAACACCAGAATATGAACTGCGTAACACAGACCTGCTAAACATATAAAGGTCTGCTACACTTCTCTTCGTGTACTGGTCAGACTACTAGAACACGAGCGGAAGAAGCGGCGTTCACCTGTAGAACAGGCTGGCTTGGTTGGCTAATAGGGCATTCGCTACATGATTGGGTGTAGTCTATTCAAAACGATGGGACTGATTTGGCTGCCGGGAAAAAGAAAACTAGTGGAGAAACTCCCCGAATGGAGAAGTTATGCTAGTAAAGGTGGTTTGATGGTGAGAAGGGATGTAAGTATCCAAAAAAAAACACAAAAAAAAAACAAATGAAACGGTGATGATAACTGGTCGAATCGGTGTACGTTACCAAGTCAGCTGCGCCGCCTCTACATTTTCCACCCGCTTCATCAACCTCATCCCTTCGGATGGACTGTGTTTAGCGTACTACATGCTAATGAGCGATAGCCATGTCCATGGGCTGACTGAGAAAATTCCGGAATAATTGCCGAGAACTGTTCTTTCCAAAAGTTTGGAAGCTCTATATGCTAAAGTTCAAGTCGTAAGCGAGGGTTTCACCAAGGAATTAGAATAATATATCCACGTTAAAAGGATCGCCCATGAAAGCCACATGGCCTCGAAAAAAAAAACGGGTTATAGTGAAACCCAAGAATCCCACCACGTTCGATGAATCTTTTTGCCTTGGCTTTCTCGGCTTCCTACTTGTCCTCACGCCCAGCTCTGGGACCCTTTCATTTGTATTTCTGACACAGTCCGTTACACTGAGGATCCAGCGTTTAAAATGGGCAGGGTTGGGGTGTCATTTGAATCGTTGTTCGGCTGCTGTTGAGCCGCTATTAGACCGTTATCCACTTTTTCTATAGCGGTCTAATAGCCATCCCATGCTCATCGAACAGCAACCGAACAGCATTTCAAATGACAACCCAACCCCACTCATTTTAGCAGTTGGAGCCTCAATGACAGGGGGCTTGAGTTCGGCGAATGTCTGAGATGGCCTTGAAAAATTAGTTTTTGGTTTTTTGGTGGATTACAAAATTCTGGAAGGATCAAAGAAAATCGTCGCAAGTGGTAAGTACTGACAACGATGGTGCACAAAAGTGCAGAGTGGATAACTTTGTTGTGGATTTCATTATGATAATGACCAATAATTCCTCATGTTGCACTTCGCTTAAAAAAGCGTGATGCTTCACACAAATGACTTAAATGAGAGGCGAGCTGACATCACTGTGGTTAACTTCAAATATGCTAGCTACTCCAGATACCATGTGTAACTGCGTACACAGCACTTTTCTCGACGCGTAATTGAGTCTGGAATGAACACTTCATTGACTTCAAATTGAGGCAAAACTGTCGCAAGGCAGTGCTCTTCCGTTTCCACCCCCACCGCGCCTAGACCGAAAGAGCGATGATATTCACTGTATTATTAGAGCATTTCGACGCTAGCCAGGCTAAATGAACCATTGTACCAACAGATACGATGGAAACATATTAACAATCGATCACTAGTGATTGATATAGTGGAATACAGTGATACTCGTTTAAAAAAGCTGAACAGGAACTCATCGCCTACCTAGTGAATGCTTCCAAATTTTCTCGGGAATTTCTTACAATTGCTAGACATCACCTAGAAATAAAAGAGTATCTGAAGAAAATTATGTGATAGTTTATGGATCCGAATAGAATTCCCTTATTGTATGTGTTACTGTATGTACTGCAATCGCTATCACGACCTACCCGTACAGATGAGGTACATCTTCTTTCATTTAAAGTTTTACTTAAGTACTTTGTGTTTTAAGCAGTACTAGTACCAGCATTGCTTCAGTGCGTGACATGCTAAGTATGTAGGTGTGGGCAGAGATTGGGCGATAAAATCAAATTTCCTTTCCGATATCTAAGTCTAAGTGACTGATAACCTACGCAGACAATCTGACCTGGTAACTTTTTTCTTTTTGTTTTTATCGCGCCTCACCAATTGAGTGAATTAAATAAGTGATGAGACATTGACGAGAAAGTCCAAAAATTATTGGAAGAGTGTAGGAAAAACCCAGCCATTCCAGTCAGAGGTGAGGACCGATAAGGAGAAAACAAATAATTTATCGGGAAAGTTTTTGGCAGTTCAACCAACATGTTCCTAATGAGGCGAAGTATGTGAATAAGAAGAAGAAGAACTGGAATGGAAAAAAAACTAGCTGGAGAAGCATCGTTCAAGCACGTGACGCTATTTATAGATAGGTCACGCATCCAAGGAATAGTACAAGTCACGATGACATCATCGAACGGCAGGTAATTACAAGAACCAAGATGTAGTTGAGTGTGTTTGATGAGTATGTGATTGTAATCTCGTAATTACTCTCGACATAACGTGCATTCGGGCGAGACCAGGCACGCTGAACACTTGGTGGTTTGATCTTCAGCGCCGTTTCGATCCGGGTTCAACAAGAGTCGGTGTCGTTCTCTGTTCCCTTGGTGGCGGTCCAATGGTTAGTGGAAGTCGGGGACATGATCACTAGCTATTGGATATAATGCATATCCAGAAATGCATCTGGTTTTATGGGTCCTAGGTATAGCAATTCTCAACCTTTGTAGATGAAAAATTTCTCTGAAGGTCGTTAGCCAAAGAACTGGGGCTTTAAACTCATCTATGTATACCCCCGACTATTGGGAAAATCGCTCCGAAAATCCAGTTAATTTTTTTGCAAGACGAATGAAAGCTGGTAAGATTTTCCGGCCTCTTCTGCCTTGTTTTTTCGCAATTTTTGCCCAAATACATGTTTTTCCAGTGTTTCGCAAAAATCTGGAAAATGTGAAGATCCAGAACAACAACGCAATGAGAGAAGTAGATCTTGGAACTTTTCACCAAACTTTGGACAAGTTCTGAATGTAGGAACCAGGTGCAGAACAAATTCCTTGTTTTGGACAGTATTTCCTCGTGGAAACACATTTCCATACGGTCTTCATAGAACCGTATCGCACAACCGGGATTAAGGTTTCGTGCATGATTCCGTCCATAAATAGCCAGTTCACGTTTGTCTACGACAAACCGCTTAATCCTTGGCATGTCGAAGATTTACATATGAAACATGAACTGCTATACAAACATCAGAAATATCAACTGTTCAATCCAATGATCTGTGCAGAAGTTCATGCGATAGATGGAACCCTTTGGTGCAGCTTTATTGGAAAGCTGAACTGAAAGAGATGGATATGAACTGAAAAGGATAAAATGGATAACATACCCACAACATATATTTCTTGTACTAGACTACTACACAACATTTTTTTCTGGAACCAGTGATAAACGTGATTTTCAGAAAAGAAATCAAGTTAGGTTTTCACTGCATAGGGATAACTTTTGGCATTAGACACAGTCGGGCTGCAGTACCTATGCTAACATTTGTCTCAGAAATCGATCCCGACAGATTAATCCGTGGGAGCCATCGAAATCTTTGGGAGTTGCCTAAAATAGTCTCTAAAAGTACCAGCCGAATGCTCTCGACCTCCTGAACCCAAATCTCTATTTCAAAATTGTACATGAGTTTTGCACAATAGTATGGGCAAGGCCACTAGCAATATGGTGTCTTGTAAAATTCATCGTGGAAGATTTTAACCTTTCCGATAGACTATTGACAAGCCCTCCGAGGGTTGATAGCTCAGTCTTCAAGGGTTTTGCATCACTGTCTGTTCTATTAACAGAGATACGTCGATGCAAGTAAGCCTTCCAACGTGCATAAAACTTCCAGGACTGCGTGTTTTTCACACAACCGAAACACCAGTCACTTCTCTTGTCATTTCTATCTTGATTGTGTATTGTACTCTTATGCCTTTTTCGCTAATCACCTTCTGTATGAGTCAATGGCTATGATATTAGAAAGAGCACATGGTGCTGCTCTCAGTTTTATTTTCATTTGAATTCTCAATCATTTCCGCTTTCTAGGATGCCCTTGAGATTTTGTCTCTTCACATTGTTCTTCGGAATGCACTTGTGACGTCCCATTGACTACGCTACTTTTCATATATACTTTTCATATATTGCGAGACGCTCCCGGACACTACATATGTGTATGTACCTCCCATACCAACAAGGGTGCAAGAATCGACTTGGCCTTGTGAGTTACGAAAACATCTGCTAACAAGTGCCGCATGCGAATTTATCAAGCTTTTCAAAACTTACTTATTCACCATCTTACCGCTCTCTTTTCTGAAATTAACAATGAGACTTACAAAGGGCCTCAACAGTCAAAAAACTACTTTAGCCGAAATCTGATTAATGATGTCCTCGAACAGCTGAGAGAAGCAGCTATCAAACACCACAGGCAGGCCGCCCGGTCATGCACCGCAAGCTCAGCCCTCCTCAGCAACTTTCTACCGACAAATTTTATAGACTGTACGTATGTGACCAGTTGTTCCACCAGCTTAGTGGCAACATTAAAATCTCATCCTTGATCGCAGCCTGTTAACATCGTATTTGCTACCATTTTTTCGTTGCCGGCAGTCAGAAGGAAAACAAGAGTTTTTTTTTTGGAAACCACTGAACAAAAGCTGAACCTCCAGCGCGTATGCTTTTCACTTTAACTCCTTAAAGGCAGCACCCGCGGAAACTTTGGCCTCTCAAGTTTTCACTTTCTCAGAAACTTCGGTACATTCCAAGCAGTTCACCCACAAGAAAAGCTGCGAGAATGGCCTGTGTTCAGCTCAGTAACCAGTACTTCTACGTGACAGCGAACACTTTCGACGAGTTTACCGCCCGTTAAACACAGGGCGTTCCTTGAAACGACGTCGAATCAGCTGTTTCAGTGCATTCACAGGTCCCAAATTCACTAGTTTTTGTTTCACTGCGAGTCATTCCCGTGACTTTTTGAATATTTTTNTACGTGACAGCGAACACTTTCGACGAGTTTACCGCCCGTTAAACACAGGGCGTTCCTTGAAACGACGTCGAATCAGCTGTTTCAGTGCATTCACAGGTCCCAAATTCACTAGTTTTTGTTTCACTGCGAGTCATTCCCGTGACTTTTTGAATATTTTTTTGTTTCCATGCACTTCTAACATTTTCCACGCGCATTCGATGGTGTTCATACCTACCTGGGTAAATTGAAGGCTAGTTTTGTCAAAATTTAAATTTTAAGCAATTTCTCCTCCATTAGAGCATTCCATGAAGTTTTCTTTTTCCAGTGTTGGTTTTGTTAATAGCTACACATTATCCAATGGGTATTTCTCCTGTTCAATTCCAAAAAAAGCTGTATGTTAGACCAAAATCTTGAATGCGCTAGCAGCCGTCGGTTTGAAGAGACGGCATTATGGATCATTTGATATCGGCCCTCATCCCCCTGCCTGAGCAACTCGACCACTCCTGTTGCCCATAACCTGAATACGAGCACTTAATAAGGACATATTTGGAGTTCCTGGAAAGATTTAGATTCATAAAAAGGTTAAGCAGGCCCAGCTACATTAAGCATATGCTAAAACCTTCAAGACGAAAATTTCCGTGGGTGCTGCCTTTAAATATTCTATAACTTTGGTGGGTGTGGTGGGGGTGGGAAAAAATTTCGAATTAATTTATTCCAAAAACATTCTTAACGAAAATCATATTTTATCCATGGAAAGGGCATTTCTCGCAATACTTCTAGTATTACCTGTGGAACATGTCTGATTAAGCTAATGCCGCTAGACCATCATCTCCAGTAAGAAATATGGTTGCTATGTCATTTGCTATGTCATTACTCCTGTTCATACCACCTCTTCTATTTTGCTTCATTTTCTCTTCATGAGCATAATACCAGTAAAGGTGTAAGAACCAAATAGAATGAGGTAAACAGGAGGATATCTACTATCTATTAATTGGCACTTCATGTGTGTGTGAGTCTGTACACAAGAACCAGCCATTAAAAACGGAAAATACCTACACCATCGTGCTCAGCGCGTCGAGTTATGTACGAAAAGGTTGCAAATTTTGATTTTTACGTTAATTTACAGGTGTTTTGGGCCACTTTTGTCATGTTCAAACATGTTAAGGACCGACTGTTGTGTTTACCACGGTTGGAATGAATGAGATAAGCCCAGACACTATAAAAGGGAAGAGATGGGTAGGATCTCTTCACGTCGAAGAGGAGGAGGCGAGACGGCCAAAAAGGACACGGATGAGGGGTGGCGCTGTAGGGCTGAGCCGGCGCCCAGAAGGGGTGATAATGCTATGCAAAGGGTACACTTTTGCGGCAACGGTGCGCCAGCGCTCAAAAGCGATGATATGCCTAGAGACGGGTGTAAAGGTGTGATAAGGGGGAGCCGGCGTCCAAAAGTTGGGAAACGCTCAGAGACGGAGCCAACGGTGTGATAAGGGTGCGCCGGCGTCAAAAGTGGGGGGAGATGGGTCCACGGGTGGCGATCAGACGTGTGGAATCGCCTGGAAAATGAAGAAGTGCAGGAGCAGGGTCTAATTCTACACAAGGAGTGCGCCAGTATTTATTGCGGCTTTCTCTCCTACATGCTTCCCTTCCATCCCTACACCTACTTCCTCATCATTTCTTTCCCCACTCTCTGTCCTTTCCATTCGTGTCTAAATGGACCACCTCCCCCCTTCCTGCTTATATACATCAGTAGACCCTTATCACTTTGGTTACCACAACAGCCAGATAAACATACACTATTCCAATGGTCATTCGCGCTATATCGGTTACATTCACATTTTGATAGCCCGCAGGGCCAACGAAGGAGAATCACCTTGCGGAGACGGGAGAAGGCCACCTCTAACGGATTTGAGCAATTTTCAAGAGATCGTTGGCTTTACATGGGTGAATATTGATTCGTATCTTCTTAAAGGTTCTCCAGGGTTTTTCACATAATGTAAAGTATGCGAGCGAAGCGAGCATCAATAGAAGTCTGGAAGTCCGGCGTTAGCCGGACGGACAGACTGGTAATTCCTTAATAGAGTCTCGGTAAGGTTTTTGAACCCTTCCCTGTGTTCCCTCACGTTAGGCGTTTTCCTATCTTCGGTTTATGGATGGTTTATGGACGCCGTCTTGTGCTTCTTCCTCTTGAAATTTGAAATCTTCGTCCTTAATTGAACATATGTAGCATTGTGTTTATGTGCTCTAACGGTGTAGCCGTCGGGATTCTCAGCTAGAACTTTGATTTATTTATGCTGGCCTACACTTGCGCCAACTTCAAAGGTCGGCAGAGAGGATTGCCTTGGATATTAGCCATGATGCTCAGAGGTTTAGGCGTGCGATTATTCGTAGCCGAGCTCTTTGCAGGCTTTTTCCGACTATAAAAGTACCTAGACCGAAGACCAGACTGTGGTTCTGAATCCACCAGAACTCGTTCTTCAAGTCAGCGCTGCATCTCGCGCGACTTGAAACTTTGAAGACTTTCTTTTAGAACTTGGTTCTTCTTCTTCCAGTCGAACCTTAGTGAAGTACAACAGAAAACTTCTTCTCAGAAAGCAAATCAGAATGAACTATTTAGGCTAGTCGTCCGACTATCGGCGGCCTCTCACGCTTGGTTTGGTTTCCGCTTTGCTGTCATCTTTCATTCTCCGTCATAAGCATAAGATGAATAGGCGGAACCTCAGTTATTATTCTGAGACCTCAGCAACATTTTCCTTTTTATTTCCGAGGTCTCTTCAAAAATCCGCGACTCTCATCACTGTCTATCATAGGAACTATCACCAACAACTTTCAATTCTGAATGGATTTTCTCCTGAGCTTCGACCTTGACTCTGTTCAAAGATCTCACTTTTCACGAATCCCAGTTTCCCGCACAGGTGGCTGCTCTTGGGCCTAACGCTAGCTACAACAACTCAGCCCTCTGTTGAGGTTGCAGTTGTTACAGTTCACTACAAGTAATAACACCTGCCACTGTGTCACTATTGACATTTCCATGAACGCTTTTCCGTCACTTAATGTCTGTTAGTCTGTCGAAAGCACGCAACTACAAGATATGCAAGCCAATTCCAACGTGAAACGACGAGGAGTAGACATGGAATGTCAGAAGGCTGTGGATAAATGTTCGTGTAGTAGCATTGCACCGTCCTTCATGCACATTTACACACCTTAGTAACTGTCCCATGTGATGAGTGTAGACTAACATCCAAAAATTACCCGACGTATAATGGAATTCTAGATCATGCTGGAAGTGAGCCAACCTGGCAGAACTTACTCCTAGCAGTTCGTAATTTGGAACAGGTCTAATGCTCAAGATTGTCAAAACTGACACTATATAGATGATACACCTAGCAAACCTAGAGAGGATGGAAGTTAAACAGAAACAATCAACGAAAAAAGGCCCAAGCAACTAGAGGCCAGGCTAGATGTGTAAGAATATGTAATTATCTACGTGTGGCATACGCATTCAATTCGAGGTTGACACTGATTGGCCGAGCAAGTTCTTGGTTCCATTGAGTAGTATATGGCCCTAACATTTGCTCCAAAGGGTACAAAGCTTTGGAAGCTGCTGTTCGCACCAACCAGCAAGATGCCCTTATTCCCGTCGGAGTCATAGGAGCGATACCGGCAGTTTGGCAAACGGGTATACTGGTTCACCCCGCGAAACCGGCACGCTGAACTACAGCATCTACTAACTTAGAGTCCAGTCCAGAAGCATTGTTTAGGGAGTTTAGCTCATAACTTTGGAGCACTTACTGGTACCGAAGGGTAGACCTCGTCATACTCATAATGCTGCACTCACTGAGCCTGACAACTACCTACCTTGTTATAAATTTTTGTCTACATTATGACAGAATAAGAAAAGGAAAGAAATACTTACAGAAACTGAAGAAAACTTTGATCTACACACAAAACTCAGCTAGCACACAGATAGAACCAAGAGGTGGTCAGTTAGACCTTTTGTCTAGGCTATATCCTCAAGTCCTAGAAGACTTAGTAATCTCATGTTCCGTATTCGTTTTTTCAATGTTTTCGAGTCTATTGGAGCAGCTAGGAAAGGTGGGAGTTTGTTTAGAAATTGTGAAGTTCGGCATACAAAGGAGTTCCGCTGTAAATTGCTATGCCATCTACGAGACCTGGAAGGGAGTAAATTAATAGTGAACCTGCGGTCGTTTATAGGTCTAAAGATCCAGAGTTCTGAAGGCTTTAAAAGTTTTTATTTTTAAGAAATTATTTTAAAACCCATGGTAACATCTGCTTGTGCTCTCCTATATATCAAACTTTCAAGACCTAAAACCTGTAAGCTTGCTTTGTGATCTGGCATTGCTTGTGGGTAGCCTTTAATCGGAAGAGCGCTGTAAAACAAGATTCTGGTAGATTTTCCGGTGTTTTTTCAATTTTTCGAATTTTTCTCCTTCAACACAGGATTCCACAGTTGGCTGCAGTATTCGAGCACAGGTAAGACGTACGCCTTATATAGTTTTACCAGAACGCTCACTTCAGACGTACATATGTAGGTTTCTCAAAATACCATGCATAATATGCCTTGCTCTAGCTGCTCATTCTTCAATGTGCTAAGAATACCTGAGAGTACAGTCGACAAGAACTCCAAGATCTCGGACTGAGTCTACCATTTTTATCGGAATGATATAGTCGGGTTGTTCATTGTTCCCACCTAACATCAAAACGTGGCTTTTTGAAGTGTTCACTTTTATAGGTCATGTTTGAGCCCAGGACAGTATTTGCTGAATCGATTGTCGCAGTTCCGTCCTAATTACTTGTTTTTGCCATGCATTATAAGCTGCATAGATTTTAATGTCGTCTGCACATGCCTTTATCCTTATTCTAGGATCAGTTTTCAGAAAAATTGCGAGGTTTATGGAATAAATATTGAAAAAGAGAGGAGAAAGCACACTCCCTTGAGGCACCCCAGACGGGGAAGAATTTTCCGAGGAGAGCTGCTCTTGGACACGAATTTGCGAATTTCCCATCGCTTAGATAGGATTCACACCACTTCAGAAGATTATTCACGCGGCACCACGGCGTTGCTCGAGCAGGAATCCCCTCAAGGACAACAAACTTTGGGGTGTTCTTGAGAGTTGTTTAGTTTTCTTATTAGGTAACATCAAATGTGACGAACAAATACCGAGAAAACCCAGATCCGCCGCTGCATCGACGATTCCATCGTGAACGGCGCGGTCGCGCCACGTTCTTTTCGAGGCCGTGTGTATTAGGCCTGATTTTCGCTTCTTTGCTTCTGCATATCCTAGCACTGAAGTAACTACAACAAAAGTAGGGAGAGTATAGCCATCATTGGTCATGCTCTCTAACCAATCTAAGCAAACGCTAGACCACGGCCATCACGACTGGGATTCACGAAAATTCAGTGGCGCAAACTAATGAAAGCTACCGGGAATAGATACCGTATGCACAGGATGGTTCAAAATTACGTGATTATAGACGTTTGTTTTTTGAAGAGACTTGTTCTGATCTCTAGGCGAACATAATTACGAAGTCTTTCTTCTCCTACCAGGGACTGTATGTGTCAGTGCGATTACGCATTAACACCACGTAAATTTGCCCATCGCGCATGATTCCAATGTCGCACCTAAGCCCAAGATGTCGCTCCCATACCATGGTGACTTTAGATCTAGTTTTGAGGTTACATGTCACTTGGTGCCTCAAAAAAGCAATAAACTAACAGTTCTCGTCACTTTTGCCCGTTCCCATGTGTGAGCTGGCGCTTCGTCGGGAACAACCTTGTGAATGAGTGTGATGGGGTACATGGTTTGTTCCTAATTCCTTCCTTCTGCAACAGCAACTGCTTATGACTCTTTTTTGGCAACAAATTTATACATTAACAGGCATTACAGCATGACAAAACAAAAACTGCATTAGATGGTCACGGTGTTAAAATTGACAGCTGTTGGAAATGGAATTCAGCGAAAATTCCAGGACTCCGCCTATATCTGCTTCAACAACTGTTGTCTGTGAATAGTACTACGTAGGTAGCTTCTTGCTGATTGTGCTGGAAGTTTGTTTTCCTTACGCTATGTTATGTTTTGATGTAGCGTTGGTATGTGGTGACAAGACAAATATTAGGTTGTGTACAAAGTTTTTGAGTTCACTGACGTGTAGATTCGAAGGTTCATAATCCCGCTCAAACGAAACTCCATTGAATAAAGTTAGGTAGCCAGCAGAGTTCCAGACGCGCGGGAGGCGCGGGCGGGTGGGAGGTTTATTTTCCTTTGACCAGCCGCCTAAGCGGCTGAGAGCCGCTACTTTGAGCGGCGCTCAGACGCTGCTTCTGGCGGGGAAGCGTCGCTCGAGCGGCTCCCAGACGCTATGAGCGGCTCTGGGACGCTCATGGCGGCTCTCACCCGCTAGAAGCAGCGGCTCTCAGCCGCCTAGGCGGCTGATGAAAGGAAAATGAACCTCCCACCCGCCCGCGCCACCCGCGCGTTTGGAACTCTGCGGGCTGCCCTAGCGTTGACAAGATTGATACGTTTCTGCTAACGTTCCATGAGATCATAAATATCCTCTTAGTATAAATACGAGCTTATGCAAGAAGTCGGCATTCCATGATTGGTCTATTTCTTGGATGCACTGCGACGGCTGGTTATCCTACATAGTTAGTTATTACAGTTATCCTACATGAACTTTTCATTCGTTTTCAGGATGTCGTTATGTAAAACTTCTGCGGATTCCACGAAGCAATTTTTAGTGCAACTTCTTCTCCGGCAAATGTTTTAAACGCTTACCTTTGTTCATCCAGTGCGAACAACATCTGCAGTTATTGTTCACAATCATTACTCGAAATCACCAATTTCCTCTGTTTCTGCTCGAGAACTTTCGTTTTCAGCTTTTGATAGCCCTCTGTTGTGCGACTACATATACTTCAACAAAGAGGAAAGTAAACGTGTTCGGGCCAAATTGTAACAAGCTTTTCAGCCAACTCATTCATTATGTGAAACTCATAGATTGCAGCGTGTCTACCATTACATGCCTAATCTTTGCACAACTGTCATAATTCGGATTTTCATTCTCTTTAAAAATTGAGAGGTAGACATTTACAAAATGAAGACCAAGTCTAGTACAGCGGACATCTTGTGATTGGATTCATTGGTGTTCCTGGAGCACAATGAAAGGCCTCGGCAAATTCAGGCATATTTGCAAAAACATTGTTGATTCTGAAATTTACACCATCATTTTCGTAACCAATCTGTCTGAAAATCGGATACAAGTGGGAGTGGTAAAGTGAATGCTCGCCAAACTCGTCTGACAAACTGTGACATCGTATTCGCCTGCTATTTTTTATTAATTATTTCTTCCAAGGTAAGGCTTGACTTTTCTAGTGTTGGCAAACAATGTAGCTACCGACTGTTGATGGACAGAGTTACTAATACCCCCATTACACTAGCTAATCCTTATGAAAAGAAAAATCTCACTAGGAAAAGTCACAACCTCTGATTTTGGACCACTCATATTCAAGTACTGTGTGACTTCCAGAGGTAGAATTTCCATCAAAATTTGAACTTTTCCCAGCGAATGAAATCATGTCCAGCAGAATGCTATTTGCGTTACGACCGATTCCTGAGTCTTCGCAGATTAACTGAGAGCACTATGAAATCAACCTAATTTCGCAGCTTCAGTGATTCTAGATCACTACTACGACATGGTTTCAAAGTTAGTTTTGCTCTGCATGATACTACTCAGACAAAGTATCGCACCCATGCGTAGGGCTACCGCAGGGTACCCGGAGGAGTTGGTCAGGAGACCCGGTCTGTTACAGACCGCAGGTCCTGATTTAGTCCTCCGCAAATCCCGGTTTCCTCCTCCGCATGTCCCGAAATGGGAGTTTTTAAACAAAACTTATCACTCCCACCAACGCTTGGAGATTTCGAACTCGTTTACCATTGCTCCTCGATTGCCTTCCAGTCCGCTGCTTTGCCTCTGCCCCATCCGTGCCCACAATCGAGGGACTAATTGAGGCATCGACTAATGCTCTTATCGCAGTGTATACGCTAGTGGAGGGAGTGTTGCAGACTGCGATCTACCCCGATCAGGACAAAACTTTGCATACGTAATCACTGTAGGCGTAGAGGTTCTAGCACACTTTTTCTGAGAAACTATCGATTGGTTTATCTATCTCAATGGTTTCCCACTATTTCCCCTGGGGAGAGTTGAAGACATGCTTCTTGGGGTTGTTTAACATTCTGAACACAATGTGGCAACGGTATGACGTAGATTTATCCATTTGTTGATTGAATACATTTTTTTCTCGTGAATACATTTTTTCGCTTCTGATGAGGAGAGGGTGGATACGTCATCACCGGGGTTTTTTAAAGCTCTTAATATAAATATTACAAGCATTTTACACTGAAGACCCGGATCACAGAGTTTCTTTTAATCGATTTCTTAACTTGTCGTTTTTTCAACTTCTGTTCGTGGGTGGATCAGTGACGAAATTTGTAGTGAGGTTTTCCAATATACTTAGGACCGAATAAAAATCGACTAATTCTGTTTCTTTAATAACAATTTAGGAAACAACTAAAACATCTAGATATTCGAGAATGAAGAAGCCTTAGTGCTCTTCTTTCCTTTCGTGCAGCATTGCATAGGTCCCCCATGCTGGGACATTCGAATTTTCAATTTATTCGAAAGGGAATATTCTTGCTTTCGAAGATCGAATATTTCGAACAAATGGAAAATTCTAATGTTCTAAGATTAGAGACCACTGTGACGCTGTACAAAAGAGAAGAAGACTTTGGGGCTTTCTCATTCTCAAATATCTGTAGGGTTAAACTGTCTCCTGAATTGTTATTAAAGTTACAGAATTATTCGATTTTTATTCGGTCCGAAGTATATTTTCCAATAGGCAGGACAGAAGTATGTCAATAAGGAAAATTTCGTGCGGTTCGCTTGGTTAGAATTCCATGAATTCCAACCCAGGATTCTTGTACATAGGGTGGAGCATCCTGTAAACGGGATTGATTAACGCCGGCCACTTTTTACGCGCACTTCCAACTTTCGTGTTTCTAAGAAACAGAATTATTGATGACTTCGAGGTTTTTGTAGGGCGTCTGTGGCGCAATGATGAGAGGGTCATTGCGCACGCTTACGGTCGATAGTTCGATCGCGCCCATGGCCAACTCAGCCATCCATCCCTCTGGGGTCGGTAAATTGGTCTGGGAGTAAGAGTCCAGAGGAGTCTGGGAGTATGAAGCACTGACTTGGTACATCGGCTTCCCCCCGCAGGTCACTGTATAGGACACATACGCATTCAATGCCTCTACGATTGTCAGATGAAGTCGAATGCGTGGCGCATCCCACATGACGGGATTGATCAACGCCAACAACTTTATCCTTTACCCTGAGGTCTTCCATGTACACTGTCGTTTTCGGTGCCTTACGTAAATTCTGGTTCTACAATAATCTCGGAAACGGCCTCTGAGTAGGACTGCTCCTCCATTAGGACATGCACAGTGGTATTGACGCTGTATTTCGAATCAGTCAAGTTTTAAAAACGACACTTTAGGGACAACTTATGGCGGAGATGACATGAAGACCCCGTATGGGCCTTAATGTAACAGAAGGATTCAGTGTAGGGCTACAAACAGTGGAAAAATAGGAAGAATTCACTGCTCTGTTATGTCAGGCATCGGGGGGTTCTCGGATTACCTGCCATGTTCCTCCGCACCCATCCGAGGCTTTTATCAGAGTTCGGGGGTATGCCGCACCCCCGACAACCTCCTCCGCAAGTCCTGATGGTTTTTCGGGCCCAGATCGCACCCCTCGACTACGTCCTCCGCATGTCCCGAAGAAGATTATCACCGCATTACCAGTAAACATCCTTAAGAAATGAGGGCTATCGTCCTCCGCATGTCCTGACATTTTTGTCTGAGTATAGCCTTAGCAAAAAATGTATGATTTTGTCGGGATCTGCAGAATCGCTACCTTCTCAGACACCAAGCCGGACATTCTGTCACCAGGGGTGAATATCGTGGAGTCAAAGACCTCCGCTTTTATTTTGCAGGAGAAAGAAAAGTTAGAAAGAAAGAAAGTTAGAAAGAAAGAAAAGAAAGAGAAAGAAAAGTTAACATATACATATGATAAATAACAGATAACAAGTAGCAACGTCCTCGCCCCTCCCCCCATGCATCAAATTGTCTTATCCTCTCTCAAAATAAAAATGCAAAGCTCCGTGATGTGCACCACTTGTGTAGGTTTTCTTTGGTTAGGACATCTGGAGCGGTAGCGAATTCTCGAAATCCCGACAAAGCCATACATTTTCTGCTCAGGCTATAGTATCATGCGAAACAAAGCTGCACTAAAAACAGGGCCGTAGATGCTGAAATCTGCAATCAGAAAATGCCGAAGGAAGTTAATTTAAAGGTGTTTTATCAAGCTACAATGATGTTAGGATTTTGCTCCAACGCACTGACATTCTTCTGAATTGGGACCATTTGTTCGGAAAAATTCAATTTCATTAAAATTTCACTGCTTTAACTAAAAGTCACCCATTACTCGAGTGTGAGTAGTTCAAAACCAAGGATTTGGACCATTTTGCGGAAAAAAATTCTCCCTGCAAAAATTAGAAAGCGAATCATAAAAACTCAATCATGACTAATAATAACGGGCTTATTCTGTGTGTAAGTGTGTAAGTGTGTGTGTGTGTGCGTGTCTGTGTGTCACGAAATTCATTCATCCCAGACTGAACGATCAGTAGGGCGGCTGTCGTACACCAATCATAACCCCAAGTGGTTTACCGTTCCTCAGCGGGTCCACCGCTGTGATAAGGGTACGCCGGCGTCGAAAGTGGTGGGAGACGGGTACATCGCTGTGATAAAGGTACGCTGGCGTCCAATATGGGGGAGACGGGTCCACCGCTGTGATAAGGGTATGCCGGCGCCCAAAGTTGGAAGAGACGGGTCTACCGCTGTGATAAGGGGACGCCGGTGCCCAAAGTGGGGGGGGGGGAGCCGGGTCCAGCTGTGATAAGGGTACGCCGGCGCCTAAAGTGGGGAGACATTTCGAAGTGGGTTTCACGGTGTGAAAGGGTGTGCCAGGATTCAGAGGTGTGGAATCGCTTGGAAAAATGAAGGAATGCGCACATACGGGTCCAATCTTACGCGAATATCCATCGCGGATTTCTCTCCTACATGCTTTTCTTCCACCCTCGCACTACTTGCTCATCACTCTCTGCCCTTTCCATTCGTGTATGAATGAGCCACCCACTTCATTCTGTTTACATGCAGCAGTAGACTCTCATCACTCAACTACCACAACAGCCAGCTAAACATAGATCATTCCAAGTGCCTATTTGCACTGAATCGGTTACATGCAAACGCTCACAGCCCCCAGGGCTTACCAAAGAGCGTCACTTTGTGGAGATGAGAGAAGGCCTGGCGGATTTGAGAGAATTTCAGGAGAGCGTTGTAACTATTTGAGGGGGATATAGGTATCCCACGAAAAGGTTTCAGGGTTTTCTTTGCATTCATCGTGAAGTATGCGAGCGAAGCGAGCATTAGTAGAAGGCTGGAAGTCCGGCGTCAGCCGGACGGCCAGACTGGTTTATACCTAAAAGCAGCTACATTTTTCGGATTTTTGCTTGTGAGTGTAAGCACGGTTGATATGGCATTTCGTTTGCCTAACGTTCCGACGTTCATACTCGCCTTCGTCAGAGCTTTGTAGGCTGTCGAGCAGGACTTTTGGGCCACCGTGAGCACACGTTGAGGCTTCGAAGAGTAACTTGCGCAGAATTATTAGGAATATCGAACGTACTCCAAAATATTATAAACTGTCGTGGGTGCTGCCTTTAAGTCAATTGTAGCATCATCAAACTATACTGTGTCGAAAATTCAGAGAAGGATACATCAGAGATTCAGAGAAGGAAAATGAAAGGTGAAAAGACCAGATCAACGTGTTGAGCTTTGAAAGTGGTCTGAGTTAGGAAATAGCTAAAACAATGTTTGCAATGCAACAATGAATTGAACTGTTCTCATTAATATCCCGACAAACTTTTCAGGCAGAGCGTCTGCAAAAAAAGTGGGTGAAAAACGTTTGATTCAAAGTGGGATTCCCCACTTTTCAGTTTTTCCACAGTGGCAGCACTCGCGAAGATTTCCATTTTTGAAATTTTGCTGAGTTTTGAGGTTACCAGGGACGATAGACAGTTTTGAGGTTACCAGGGACGTTAACAGGGATGCACATAGACAACGAGGAAACAGCGTGAAACACCCCAAAAAACGGGAAATGCAGACACTTTTTTCCCATGTGTCCAAAGTGCCAACGAGTATTCCGCTGATGGTAGCGCGTTTAACGCTACCAAATCCTGTGGATGGTATGCATTTCATACACTACACTACACATACTCTTCTAGGGCCACGCGCCGCTATGGCTTTAGCTGCCGCATCGAGCCGGTGAAAACTCGTACCACTGCCAGAAGTGTTTGCGACGACAGTTGCAGTTTCTCTGCAGTTATGTCATCATTGTTTGTGTTCGTTTCACATCTATGATAACAACATCACATCTGAGTCCGTATTTCAAAGCTCGTAATTCAGCTCCAAGTCGAGGATTTTTGCCGGTGCTGCCTTCAACGTCCATAAATTTCTAAAGCTGGCCTTGGCTGGTGATAGCCAGGACTATCCTGACCCGCGGAAGCAACTTGAATGGCCACAATCTTTTCCTCTCATGACGTGATGTCTCTCAATACATGGTTCCCCTAAAAGCTTGTATCTCATGAAGCGGATGGATCCGATGAATAAGACAGACTATTTGGAAGGATCGTTCTGTTTTGCAAAATTGATATTGCTGGCTCTAGTATAGCTGCTAAGTATGGCCGCAGCAAATTAAAATATCCTCTACTTTTGGGCTACCGGCGCACCTTATCCCAGCACTGTATCCATCACGCATTTTTAGGACACCGACGCACACTTCTATCCATGAACATCTCTAGTGGAGCATAGTAGACCTCTTAGCTTTCTTCTACTCACGAATTCACAGCTCCATCAGATGTACTCTATAGAAGTCTCAAAAATGAATTTAGTATGAGCCGCCGTCTTCAAAAGATAGTATCCACAGGCGAGACTATGGAATTTGCTCTCAATACAAATTGAAGAACTTAGGCCTTCTTTTGTAGACCGTAAGTCGTAAAAAATTGCAAAAAAGTCCGTTATTTTTTGTTGGCAAACCGTAGACCGTAATCACTCACATTGATGAAAAACGTTTTGGTATGATAAGATTGGAAAATAACTTGGTTGTTACTTTTCCGCTTCTGCACAGTAAGGGATAAAGGCACACCTATTGAGGCTTCTAATCGTAAGCGGGTTTCAAAGTGTGATAAGCCTACAGACCTACAGAGCTATTTAAGTAAGGAGCACCACTCTGCGGAGGGTTAATACCATATGTAGGAATATTGGTATCCCGGAGGGTTTTCAAGACTTTGTTTGCATTGTGAAAATGCGAGCGTAGCGAGCATCAATAA
Source organism: Ancylostoma ceylanicum (assembly GCA_000688135.1). Classification (NCBI taxonomy): domain Eukaryota; kingdom Metazoa; phylum Nematoda; class Chromadorea; order Rhabditida; family Ancylostomatidae; genus Ancylostoma; species Ancylostoma ceylanicum. The sequence continues at coordinate 176,795 of JARK01001721.1, read as the reverse complement.
GAGACTAGAAATCCGACGTTAGCCTGATAACAAATAACCTTTTTGGATTCTGTGAGACCGACTAGGAATCTTAATCTCACAGTGATGCAACTTTTCATTCCACCAAAATCTGTTGAAAAAAAAACAACTTTTTCGTTCTATAAATAGGAAATTGGGGGCTGAATTGATGTTTTCCTAAAGCTTTACGTAATGATTCTTTCTTCCAACTATGCCGCAAGTTTCCAAAACTACTTCGCAGTAATTGAAGTAGGCATGGCACAGCGAGAAAAATATGACTACTCTTCAAAAATAAGTAAAGGAACATTGTGCAATAATACTATGCTCTCATGCAGATTATTGATGGTGATACAAATAATTCTTAGAAGATTTTGTGGTGTAATTCGTAACGTTATTGTCAAACGTCAACCAAAACCGAATAGTGTAAAAAAGGCTAGCTCACCTCAACATCGCAGGCGCGTGATCATCTTCCTTGAGAATGAGCTCGAGATACAATGGGATGTATACAAGTTTGTTGCAAAACACCTAGAAAAGTAATACACATGCGAGTAATACTGCTTCGAGAGGAATAAACATCTCTTGCAAATGTTACGGTGTTTGTTTTTGAACGAAAGCAAAAAGTTGTTCGGCGAAGAACACTGGTCGCAAATATCGCTCGAGCAGATCGAGCTTTGTTTGCGGAGAGTTCGGCAGTTCGCCAGTGCCCCCATTCGTCAGTCTTGTCCAGTTTTATGTTATGTGCTACGACCATTCGCGGCGTCTGCTCGATATTTTCATTGAAGTGGTGTGTCACGTGTTGATAATCATAGAAAGTTATCCATAAATGAATGCTTCTGGCGCACGAGTGATGAAGCACTCATCTTGCATAAATTGTCTTTTACTCCGTGGTAAACGTATAATTCCATTCCCAGATGCAGTGCATCTATTATCTTGTCCATTGTCAGGTTCCTATGCGGAAAAGAAAATATGCCGAAATTTCTCTTCACTGCCATCAGGTGAAGTGATGAATTTTGGCTCTGTGCTTACTCCAACTCTCTTCAAAGTTGGTTTCCTCTCTGGTAAAATTTTTTTGGGTACGCCAGTAACAAATTATACATTTGTCGAAAGTCAGCAACGAAAAATTGGGTTTGATCATTTCTACAGGGTGCGCCATATGTTCTAGCACACCATACTTGGTAACACCACAGAGGTTGAATTCAACATAATGGCATGACCTCTTCAGCGAAAATGAGTCAACTTAATAGCAACCCAAATCACCAGTCAGAACAGGAATATGTCGCCACTTGCTTCCGTAGTAATTCAAACTTGAGAGAAAAGTGAGCTGCTCGCGACACGGTTTGGGTCGCTGTGACACTGTCTCTTCGAACGGAAGGCACTACTCCGAGCAAATCAAATCGTTTCCCACTAAAACTTTGGAGTAGACTGAGGAGACTTCGAGGAATTCAGACGATGTATTGAGATCCCATCTCTCCTTCCTTTCAGAGATTTCAGAAATTTTTTGAGAAAAGGGTGTGTATAAGCAATTTTTTTCAGTTTTCTTGTGAACCACAACACCAACATCACTCTGGACCTTACTCGCAAAGTATTTTCGAGTATTTTTGGAGAGAAGACACCTTGCTGCTTCCAACTCAAGTTGAACAGCGCAAAGATGACCCGTCTGTAACGCTAGGAATCTGCTCTGTGCCATGTGTGCCTCCTGGAATGCTGCACGACCGAAAACCCGTGCTCAGAACGAACTCTTCTATAAGGCCAGTCTGATTCTGGTTGACGCTATATCATGCATAGGTTTGGACTCGTAGCATAGGGCCGAGGTGAGGCTTCGAGAGGGTCTATGCCAGAATCCCCACCGCGCTGCGAGGTGCTCTCCACTCTCCCAACTTTGAGTTATTACAAGAGCAAATGGCGACGTATCCCTGTTCTGATAGGTGTTTCTAGTTATTACATATTGAGATGGTTCAGTACCGCCTCAGAGGTCATGCCATTACGTTGAATCCAGCGGCTGTGGCATATTAAATATTGTGTGCAAGAACTTACGGCGCACCAACTTAAAATTTGAGCGAGGATGTGGCGAAGATTAGTACAAAGATTTTTCAACTTTGAAGGTCAAACCCCGTTTAGCATTTGATTTAATTTCCATTGTTATAAATACACTCTAACTCAGATGGTGACTCAAATTTCGTAGGACCTAATGAATCATTTCAAGCGAAGTGATAGCAATGTGCTAGTAAAGTACCCGAAGTTCTTGGTTTAGATGCACAAACCCTAGAATTCAGACACTATTAAAGAAAGAAGGCGGTAGACCAAGCCAACGCGCGGACCACGCAAAATAACAGCCAATAACTGGAGATGTCACCTTCAGCCTAGCGATCTCTTGAGGAGCAACTCCGCACCGAGGTCGAATGATAGTTGCTAGTTTCTATCACGACTGATGTTTTTTCCACGCATCTTTCTCCTACGAGGGGTCCCAGTCAATTTATATGGCGTGAGCCCGGGTGGCTGATGGGTGTTCAGCACGTACCAAAAGCAGTCATGCTTTTGCTCTGGGTCACCTGTAGTTCTAGTGGATGGACTCTTTACTTCGACCGTTCTGGATTCGATCCATATGGCCGGCAAATGAGTGTGAACATGCGATCAAGCGCGCGGGTGCATGCAAACGGGCTCTATCCTGCAGTTCAGATTTGTCGAAAAGCTCGCATTCTAGCTACTAGGGAGCTCATAAAAGGTGATTCGGAGCCGCCTCTTATTAAAATTTTCCTAGTACAACGGGAGTCGACAGTCAAATGTCGCACCACGCTATGGTGCCAGGTTGGATGAGGAAGACCCATGTCACATCGTATGATTATGATGTCAGTTGCGCTCAAGAAAAAAGCTACTGTGTACGCAAGAATCGACGACGGTGAAGCACCAAAATTTCCATATGGAAGTGCAAATGCGGTCCTACAGGCTGTGTCAAGTCCCCAACGATTCGGCTCCAGTCTCATACTATCAGGTCTCATACTTAAAACATATCAGCGATCGCCGAATTTGCTATGCCTTCCGACCCTCCACTAATCTGTGCGGTTGCGTAGTCGGGTGAGGTCAGTACTGATAGCGTACACGCTGCACATCAGTTGGCCGAGAAGCATTGTGAGAATCAGAATCCGCTGCATCTCGCCTTCCTCGATTTGCGGAAGGCATTAGGCTTCCACTGACAAAAGTGTTGGTAAGGCCGACAGAACTGTTCCGGTTCCTACAGCACGAACTGGAGGAAGAGTGAATAGGAAGGCCTTGTTCCGTCTGTGAAGGCTCGGGGGGGGGGGG
>JARK01001721.1:139113-150377 GCA_000688135.1 Ancylostoma ceylanicum | reverse complement strand
GGTGCGCCGGCGTCCAAAGTGGGGGAGGCGGGTCCGGTGATATGATAAGGGTGCGCCGGCGTCCAAAGTGGGGGAGACGGGTCCAGTGATATGATAAGGGTGCGCCGGCGTCGAAACTGGGGGGAGATAGGTCAGGCGATATGATAATGGTGCGCCGGCGTCCAAAGTGGGGGAGACGGGTCCGATGATATGATAAGGGTGCGCCGGCGTCCAAAGTGGGGGAAATGGGTGCATGTGTTCGATCACACGTGTGGAATCGCCTGGAAAATGAAGAAGTGCAGGAGCAGCGTTTAATCCTACACGAGGGATTCATTGCGGCTTCCTCTCCTACATGCTTCCCTTCCTTCCCTACACCGACTTCCTCATCATTTCTTTCGTGTGTAAATGGACCACCTTCCTCCTTTCTGCTTATATACACCAGTAAAACCTTATCACTTTAGTTACCACAACAGCCAGATAAACATATGTCATTCCAATGGTCATTTGCGCTGTATCGGTTACATTCAAACATTGATAGCCCACAGGGCTAACAAAGGAGAATCACCTCGCGGAGACGAGAGAAAGCCACCTCTGACGGATTTGAACAATTTTCGGGGATCGTTGGCTACACATGGGCTATCTCTCAAAGGTTCTCCAGGGTGTTTTTTTTTATATAATGTAATGTATGCGAGCGGAGCGAGCATCAATAGAAGTCTGGAAGTCCGGCGTCAGCCGGACGGACAGACTGGTTAAGTATATTGAGCAAGAACTCATGGCGGACCCCGTAAATGGAGAGTCTATAGTCTTATTGCATGAGGTTTCATACCTTGAAGGCAGTGTATCAGCTCGTCACAACCCCACATCATCTGAACATATTTGGGCTGCTGAGTACACAGCTGCACTTTAAATTTCAAAAAGATGTCGAAAACCCCGAAAAATACGGGATCCTTCGGCCAAGAATTTCAAAATTCTTGGCCAGTTGTACGAGAGGCTTCATTCCGCAATGAAGCTTAGCGCCTGGGCCTGAGGGTACGGCATGGTTTTCCAACACGAAAATACTTCTTCTCTTTATAATAGCTGCTGCTGAGAAGTTCATTTCGATAAACAATCTCAATTTCTCGCCGCTTCCTCCTTGTTTGCGGTCAGAAAAACTCGTCCATGTCAAGATCACGTTTTGCCTTAAAATTAGGGAACACATAAACTGCTGAATTCATGGCCCGCATAATAGATAAATAGACGAAGCAAATACTATGGGAAGGATCCAGCAAACCAACCAACCAGTTACTAGAGGCCGTGAACACAAATCTCCGGACTCAAGGGCTGAACACGGCAATGTGAGAAGATGCCCAACGCCTCCGTGCAAAGCTCGGAGACGCCGGGTCATCACTACCTCGGATCTCCTCCATCCATGGTCTGTGTTTGATGAAATTGACACATGTCACCATCATCATCAATCATTTATCAATTTCCTTCGCAACCGCTCCCCGCTGGTTACATGCGCAGAATGACTGTGACGCCTAACGTGTGCGCATGAAGAGCGCGTGGTCTGCGCGCGGCAACCTGTCGACAATGTAATGCTTTGGAAGTAGGGTCGCACGAAGTTACGACAAACGTTGGGGGAGTTGTGCGCCGGCACTCAGTAATGGAGAACATAAACACGAATGCAAGGCAAGCGAAGCGAGCCTCAGAAGAAGCTTGAGAGTCCGGACGCTCAAGCTGGTCTCGGTTATTTGAAAGAACGGAAAATCAAAAAGTCAAAACTCGGAGCGATGAAAAATCGAAAGGGTTTAAAAACTTGATTATTAAATTGGATGCAGTAATAGTAATTGACCTTCAAATACAATAGATGAATAGATCCAACTGCGGAAAGCTTTTTTGCGAGCTTATACTTGTTTGCACTGAATACAGCTTGTCAATTATTCTTGTGGAAAATGCGAAACGGACATTAGACGATGATTAATGCCGTGGGATGCGGACCTTAACTAGATGAAGAAATAGTAGTAAAACTGAAGAAATTTCTCATTGTGTTGACCACCTTATTCAAAAAGGTGCAGCAATTTTGAATGAGTGCCAGGGCATCCGACCTTCAAATTATTTACCTCCATACAAGCAGATTTTGGAGAGGAATCGTATGTAAAAGTAATCACCCTCATTGTCAAATCCGTGCATAAATTCGTGACCGATTACGGATCCCAAGCCGCCGTAAATGTATGACCTGTAAAGTATTATTTCAAACTAAATCTCCACAATGAAATCAATTTTCCGAATTTTGTACCCGCTCCTTTCACAGGGTGGACTCCTATTCAGGCGAAACAAATTTAACAATATACAGCATTGAGGAGATTTGTAGTGTGTCTCACTTCCAATACTTAACCTTTCAGTCTGCAGATAAAACTTCAATGGCGCAATGTCACGAAGAAGAGCTTCAATTCCTACCGAGCCTCAATCAGTGTAAGAGAACAGGAGAAATGGAACTGAAGAACTGAAGAAAAAAAAACAGCACTTACGAAAATTTTTGTGTTGAAGGCTTCGCTGGATTTCAAGGTTTTCAGGGACGGTGAACTAATAGGCAGTGATGAAATAGCTTGAAACATGCCGGAAGATGGAGAACGAATGCTCCGTTTTCCATGCGTCCACAGCGCGGACAAGTTTTTCGTTGAAGGTATACGTGCGTATACGCCAAGGAATCCTGTGGAAGGTGCGCACTCCATACACTACACTGTACATCATTCCATACATTACACTATACACTGCGATAGAACACTCGTCGAATACCAACTCAATAACGTTAACTGGAGTGGCGGACAGCAAAATGGCCACGCTCGCATCCGTGTCCACGGCAGTATCTCCGCAGATAGGTCGCTTTTTCCTGTGTTCAAGTTACCATTTTGATTGTCTGGCACCACACGTAAAATGACTCCCCTCGAAAATGAGGATTTCCGTGAGTGCTACCTTCAAATCAACAATTGGAGACATCCAGCAATACCTTACTGTATCGCATATGCTCAAAAGCGGCTGCCTTCACAACAAGATGTCCCAAAAAGGACAACATCATGACTGTTCACCGCTGTTTCGCTCTCTCCACATCGGAAACGCCACTCGAGAGAAGCTCATCGTCCCAGCATTGCATATGTACCTCGACGCAATGTGCGCTCTACTCGTGGAAAAGTGGAAGATTTCGGCGTTTGACAGATTTGACTGAAAAGAAAACGAGATCGAATCCAAGCGGTAAACCAACTATGTCAGGAAGAGAGTATGAATAGTTTAGAGGCGGTGCCTCACCTCGTCTCCACGTTTGAGCTGTTATCAGCTTGTGAATCTCCTCGACGCGCTGATTCCAGCGATATATACAAAATATCTCAAAACGGCCTCTAAACCCGTTTTTCGGGAAGCAGTGCGTGAGGGGTTTGCGAAAGATTGTTCGACAGAGCTCGGTCACAGGCGTTGAGACTCGTTGACCAACGTGGCAGCCGTGGCGGGTAGCCAGCACACTCACGGACCTCTCCTCCGAAGTGGTTCGTGAACTGCACTTTGTACCCTCCCAAAAACGGAGTTATCGTCATTTGACCTTTTGTGACCTTTTGTATACATTTCAGGAACCAGCGTGACGTGAAGATCAAGCATCTGTTGATATCTCCAACAAGAGAAAAGAGGTGAGACACTGCATTTGATCGATTTCTCCATTTCCGATCTCGAAAACGTGTTAAAGGCAGTGTTCAGGCAAGACTTTCGAGACTTTAAATCCGGGACCCTCCTACTCTACTTGACAAGCCGATTGCAGATGTGTAGGCTTTGTAAACGAAAATCTTGAAACTCGTGGTTTCTCGGAGGTTGAATGTTACGATACGGACGAGTTGTCCGGCGAAAAATGAAAGGTGAAGGAGTTTTCACAGTTTTGACGCATCGCGCCGCGTCCTATGTTCAAGCATAGGGCGCGGCAACGCAGTGCGAGCTGGCGCGAGCTCGCTGCGTCGAATGCCGCAAGGGGGTCCTTGTACACTTTTTTCCGCGGCGCGTCATTTTGCAAGCTCGCACTGCGGGCTGCGGCAAGGAATGGTCGGGGGCATTTTTTGCCATTAGAGTTCGGGAGAGTGTGTCTACTCGGCAAGAAACGTTTTTACACTACCCTCTCCAATACTTTATCCCGGAACTAAAACGTAACCAAAGCTGTTCAAAAGATCAGCACGTTGTATGCAGCGGATGCCATGGCAGAAGGAACAGGAACTCACGCAACGCAAGTTCCCTACGACTTTTTGAACGCAGTGGAACCGTCGCTAGTGTGGCACTCCAATGCGGGTTCTCCATGACTTTGCCGAGGCTTAGGGTCCCTCTTCGATGTACTCCGACAACACGGGTTCCCTATGACCCACTTAACCCAGAAGATCTGCTGCTTGACAGTCTCACGCTACGCGGGTTTCCTGTGACCTTTACCAGCTCTTCGTTGGCCTCTCTCTGAGTTCCCCGACTAACTTGACTCGGTGAGCCCCTCCCTCATGTACCCCTTCTATGCGGATTCTCTATTACCCTCTCAACCCATAGGACCTGCTCCTTGACGATTTCACGCAATGCGGGTTCTCTACTACCTTTTCAACACTGTGGACACGTCCTTTATAAGTCCCTCCAATGCGGGTACCCTCTGACTTTTTCGACTCAGAGGGTCCCGCCTTGATGTACGTCAACATTGTGAGTTCCCCATGGCCCTCTCAACCCAGAGGGTCTGCTCCTTGACGATTTCACGCAACACGGGTTTCCTGTGACCTCTACCAGTTCTTCGTGTGCTTCTCTGTGGGTTCTTTGACTCACTTGACTCGGTGAGCCCCTCCTTGATCTACCACTGCGGATTTCCTATGACCCTTTCAACCCATATGATCCGCTCCTTGACCATTTCAGGGAATGCAGGTTCCTTATGACCCCTTCAACTCAATGGGCCTCTCCCTGATCTGCTTCTGCAACCTAGGTTCCCCATGACTCTCTCAATACAGACGATGTTTCTTGACGATTTCACGCAACGGGGTTCCCTATAATTTCCCTTCTTGATGAGCTCCTGCAGCGTATGTTCGCCATTCTCGATTCAGCGCAATTCCTCGTTGAGAGCAAATGTTGTAGGGGTCACGCGAGACAGCCTCTCTACTCTGAACTTTTTGCCCACGGTGCACCCACGGTTCACCCGAGGTGGGGAATCGGTTGGCCACCGCAGGCATGTGGGAATCTACCGCGGGAATAGTGCGGATTACTTGAGCGCATGTGCATTCACTATTAGGTCTTTACTCATGCTAGCGAAAGCAAACACGGCCTGGGACGGTGTTGCATGCGACAAATTGGCTAAAACAGTAGATCTGTGCTGTGCTGAACAAAGAAAGAGAGATGCGAATTTTATGTGACTTTCCACTTCGTCTTCCCTTCTCTTCTTTACCATAGGACTTGAACCTTACCGACCCTCTCGAATGCTTGATTGGTAGTCCGCCCTCTTGTCCACTAGGCCATACGTGTCGACACGTGTGCTGTGTTTTAGCTCGTGATGAATCTTATCATTTCTACCGCGGATCCACCGTGAGCATGCGTGGACCCACCGTGGCGCAAGCGTGCATCCACCGTGGAAAGCAGTGTTATGGTGAATACACCATGGGCATGTGCGGATACACAGTGAACATGTGTGGGCACAGCGCGGGCGTGACGTCATTCCCGGTTTTCCACCGTGGGCATGTGCGGAATTATCGCGGGCAACAGCCAATCCACCGCGGATCGGCCTCGTACCGTGGCTCCACCGTGGGTGGAAACTTCAGAGTAGAAGGAATTGCAGTATTGCCCGATCGCCGCGATTGAACCGGTAGTCCTTGATATTTTCATCCTTGATATTTTTCAAATCCAGTACAAGCAATACTAACTTCAAAAACTTGACTTCTACTAATTTTAAGACAAGGTGTCACAAGCCATATTTTCCAATTGGAAAAGTATAGCGAAAAGAACAAATCAGAAAGGCAAACCGGGGGATCAGAAAGGCAATCCTATGGTGTGTATATTTCGGGGAGGCGTGTGGGCGCACCGCTCGCCATGACGCGATCTGGCGATCGATACTCAGCTGGTTGTCTGCTGGAGCGATGCCTGCAGTGCACCGACCGGTCGTGCACGCGGTCCAACGTGGCAGACACCGCGTGCCGACCGGTCGCGCAAGCGGTCGCGAACGTGTTAAAAGTGGAAGACTTGAGCTACTGTCTGTTAGCTCGGGAGGTGCACCAGGGTGGACTTTGTCCGCAATTGCGACCACAGTGGTATCGGCCGGCAGATCGGCCGGTTCCGTCGGAGGAGACAGTATGGAAACATCAAAATGGAAGGAATCACATCACCTTCATATCAGAAAAATACCAAAACTTACAAAAGAAAGGGTACAAATAAATCGAAAAAGCCGATCGCCCGGCCGAAACCACTGCGGAGGCAATTGCGTACAAAGTCCACCCTTGTGCACCTCCCTCAGACAATGGAGCGGGCCGACCGCGGTACCGAAATTTGGCTGACCGTAGGCAACTCCGCGGTCCGCCAAATAATTGAGCGCGGTCGGCCAAATATCGGTGTGCGGTCAGCCTGCAATAGCTCCGCGGTCAGCCCGCTGATGAAATGGTGTCGTTCGGGTGCTCACGACGACGACAGTGTTGCTTTCTGAAGCTAATGAATGACATTTTACCTATCTAAATCAACATCAGACATGTTGTCCCATGCTTCTTTTTTCAAACGGTATAATAAAAGGAGGCTCGATGATTATCATGTCCCACACTGCCACAACTCAATCCGTATTCATCGCTACGCTCCTGGATAGTACAGGGTGCGCCATAAGTTCTTGCACACCATACTTAGTAACACCACAGCGGTTTAATTCAACATAATGGCATGACCTCTACAGCAAAAATAAGTCATCTCAGTAGCAACCCAAATCACCTATCGAAACAGAAATATGTCGCCATTTGCTTCCGTAGTAACTCAAACTTGAGAGAAAAGTGAGCACCTCGCGGCACGGTTTGGAGCGCGGTCGCAGTCTCCTAGAACGTAAGGCACTACTCAGAGCAAATCAAATCGTTTCCCACCAAAACATTGGAGTAGACAGGGGAGACATCGAGGAATTCACTGGATGTACTGAGATCCCATTTACCTTTCCTTTCAGAGATTTCAGAAATTTCTCAAGAAAAGGGCGTGTATGAGCAAATTTTTTCAGTCTTTTATGAACCGCAACATCAAAATTACTCTGAATTCCACTGGCAGAGTATTTTTGGAGAGAAGACACCTTGCTGCTCCCAACACAGGTTGAACAGTTCAAAGATGGCGCTTCTGTAAAGCATAGAATCTGCTCTGTGCCATATGCGCCTTCTGGAATGCTGCATGACCGAAACCTCGTGCTCAGAACGAACTCCTCTATAACGCCAATCCGATTCTGTTGGATAGCCGTACTCAACCATGTTTTAGAGCAAATCAAGTGCTACATACATAAGTACATACATAAGCTTGGACTCGTAGCATAAAGCTGAGGTAAAGCTTTGAGAGGTTTTATACCAGGTACCCCAGCGCGCCACGCGGTGCTGGCTACTCTCTCAACTTTGAGTTATTACAAAAGCAAATGGAGACGTATCCCTGATCGGGTAGGTGTTTTGAGTTGCTATTGAGTTGACTCAGTACCGCCATAGAGGTCATGCTATTATGTTGAATCCAGCAGCTATGGCACACTAAATATTGTGTGCAAGAACTTATGGCGCATCCTGTATACTAATACCGTCTACCTACTTCATTAAGGTTAACATAAGTACGCCGGTTCGTACTGTTGGCAAGACGCGTGATGACATAGGCGGACAAGGCGCTGCTCATCACTGTTGCTCCTGTGACCGGTCATCGACCACCATCGGCCAAAGTCCATGGGCTGTTCGAGATGAACAGAACAGAATGTGTTCTCCATAGGCCACTGCACGTGCACCTCACCAACATCCAAATCAATGTACACACGTGTTTGAGAAGTTTATTGATTGAAGATTAATCATTACAAACAATTTCGAAAATTGAAAAAATTGGATTAACCACTGTCAAAAATTGAAAATTTTCAACAATTCTGGATAAAAACAACGTAGCTAACCCAAGTGAAGCTAAATACCAGATAGCATGATAACGATGTGCAAGTTTCCAACTCTGAAACAGTAGTATAGTCAAGTATAGTCGGGTGACTTGTTAGGGAATGCGTCTGTGACTCTGTCTGCAACAACAGCAGCGAGACATTACCGGCCGGCTGATCAGTGGTTCGATCGATGAGGTGACGCTGGATGTGTTTGGTAGGAGACTTACCAAGCCACAACACGAAAACATGAAAATGGAAAAAAAAAGAATAATTATAGTATCTTCCATGCTCTCTGATCATAAAACCTGGGCATTGTTGCTTTGATTATATGTGATACTTCTTCTGTGCCACTCAGGTTGTTACATAGACACGTTTATTACGGCCTAACGTTTCGACTCAACGTCGTCTTCAGAGGCCTGAAAGTGGTGCAAGTTTATTAATTCACGCTCTAGACTACCAAAGACCTTCTCACACACCCGCCTATTCAATTCGTCGTGGCCAGACGACACCAAGTACCCAGTCAACGGACGAACTCACCATGTGTCCACCGATATAGCGGAGCCCGAATGCCTCCGCGACAGCAACCGATCGTCACTCGATGGTGAATGAATACTGTATCGCGCAGCCTTGGTCTTATATGGCGTGCATCAGTATCGCGACGATCTTAGAGCTCGCATAGTGATAAAAATGGCATAAGGTCAATGATGATAGACATCTGCTCATTTCTGCTGTTCAACCCGGGTGTACGTGCGAAAATCCATAACGCTTCAAGCGCTTTTCTTGCCAAAATATCACTTTCGAGCGCCAAGATGGTGCACTTTATGTCGAAATCAACCCCGTCATGATCTTCTTTCCTATGTTTCCCCAGCGGACTTATCAAACTTTGCCGTCTTTTGCTTGCCAGATGTTCATTTATGCGGACACTCAGTGGGCGACCGGTCTCACCGATGTATGTGGCATGGCAAGTTTGGCATTCTATTTGGTAAACAACCCCTGATTTTGCGCAATCACCAATTTTCCCGTTAGGACAAATGACACAGTTTCGTGAGACGCAAGACTTGTCGTACAACCTGTTACGGACAAGCTGTCGTCTGATGTTCTCGTTCGGAATGTTCACCAAGACAACGTCATGGAGTTGTGCTTAGATCAGACATTGCCTTATTGCTGTGCTCACCCTGTCGGAGATAAATGGTAAGCAGAGGGGAAGTCTACGCTCGTCACCATTGCTTGTAATCGCAGCTCGTGGTTTTCTTGCTCTTCTAGGTTGCGGCGAATAACCATTGCTGCTGATTATTTCCTTTGCCAGCCTCAGTGATTCCTGTCGTTCAGTTTCGCCATTCGAGACTTTCAAAGCTGTTCTGAACACGTTACGAACAATAGCTCGCTTTACGGCCACTGGGTGTGCGGAGCGCGCGTGTAAGATGATATTCTTTGAACTCTCCTTGCGATACCATTTAATGTGTGGCGTGCCATTTGCGAGCATCAGCTGTGTATTCAGGTAAGGTAGCCAACCTTCGCAGGGTTTTTCTCTCGTGAAGCTAATGTACTGCGACTGTTGATTGAGTATTCTGAAACACTCATCCATTTCGGATTGTGTTGAAGTTACGATACAACAGTCGTCGATGTAACGGCAGTACATTAGCGGACGCCTTGACAGCACAGGCTCCTCTATTTTGCTCATGAAGCATATAGCGAGCACAGGTGCTAGTCTTTGACCCATTGCCAGCCCTCTTATTTGCGAAAAATACGCACCCGACCACTTGAAGATGTTACAACTGAGGCATTCCTTAACAAGAGTCATTATGCGTGCCTTACTGAGCCCATACGTAAGCATTCCTCTACCGTGCAGTTCAAGCATTTCAGACAGCGCCTGTAGAGCAGAACTGTTGTTCACGTTGGTGTAAAGCGATGTTACATCTGCGTAGGTGGGCCAACCGATAGAATATCGTGGTTTCTAAACAAAATTGTCAGTCAACTTCTAGACAAGGTACCATCCCATCTGACCAATACGAGTCAATTCCTTGAGCACTTGCGCAGCGCTAATTTCGATCAAAACTGCGTTATGGAGTCGTTCGATGTACATATTACATGTTGCCTTGAAAACCCACCGCTCAAGGTCCAGCCATATTCTTCCTGATTCTCGTTACCATGTACAAAAAGCGTTGACCAGCCATCACATCGCAAACACCATGTTAATTCCTCGCTTTTCTATTCATCTCTATAACAGTTATTGTTTTACTTTGGAGCTGGAAGAGGTGCTGAAACTTCCAACGTCAGTGACAGTCAATCTTTCACACGACTAGCGCCCCTTCGGGACGCTAGAAAGTGGGGTGGGGCAGCCACTTGAGGTTCGAGCAGAAGTTCCAACTGAAGAATTCTTCAGAAAATTAACAAAAGAGCAAAACAGTTCGTTAACTGCACTCAAATGCAGAAACCTTATGATTTTTTACCAATCTTGCCGCCCTGCTAACGTTGACCTTCCAGTCTTCTTCTGGTATTAGCCTTGCTTGAAAAATTTACATCACACATCAAGTTACTTCCCGGTGCATGAATATTTCCAGACGTTTGTTTTTTTGTCGGTGCACATCTTACACGCATACGAACGTGCCATGGTCAGTCACTCCCAGCTCTGATCGGGAAATTCCTTCAAATGAATAGCCCTTCAAACATCTCAGAGGACGTGGTGTTTGTCGATTAAGACATAAATGAGAATGAGGACGAGAGTTGGCAGCAAAATACGATCATATGAAAGTGAGCACAATTGAGCGCTGGAGCTACCTCAAGGAAACATAAACTGGCTGCGTAGGACTAATACTACTCCAACCACTTTCACGTGCTAGCGAACGCTCGTTCCGTTGGTGGACCCGCCGCATGACCATTTCCCAGCAATAGAATACCCCGTTCTTCACAATCAAACCTGTAGCCTGTCATTTTCCTCACTATCATGACTTATAATAAAGCGCTTAATGTGTCTGTCTGTAACTCTGTAAGTGTATCTGTGTGAAACGAAATTCTCTGATTGGTCGATGATGATGATTGCGAGATCAGCAGTATGATAGAGACGGGTATGGTGAGGTTCAGAGAGTGAACAGAGGCTCAAGAGGCTCTGCAAGGTGGGGAGGTGCAGAGCCACGGGTACAGCAACGTGATAGGGGTGCGCCCGAAAGGCAAGCGCTCGCAGACGGGTACAACGATG
>JARK01001721.1:91365-114678 GCA_000688135.1 Ancylostoma ceylanicum | reverse complement strand
CCCCCCCCTCTCCATCGCTTCATCTGGAGACTCGTGAACTCTATTAGCAACCTTACTTCCTGTTAGTATTCAACCACTCTACTATGCTGTTACATTGTTTCGAATTGTTTCCCGAGTAGTTCTAGTTTCGTATAATTTCACCCATATGGCTCGTTTGCGTTTTGCAAAGGGATTTTGGTTTTCTTCTCTGCAACTATTTCGAACACTTCGCCCTAACTAAGGAGTTTGTTAATTTTGGGTGTGCAAACATTCCTGAACGACGTTGACGTGCCTTGCAGGTGGTGATATTGGAAGGATGATGAGTGTATGTAGAACATTTGCCATGCATGATGAACATGGATTCATTTTGGATCTTCTTTCTTATTGTTGTATTAGGTTGTCGGGAAATGATTGAGACACTCCACCAAAAATTCTCTCTTGCATCCCTCACATATGGCTTGGGCCCAGGATATGTGAGTATGTGATAGCCTGGTCCCTGAGCAATTACATCATGGGTATGACATGGCGTAGCGTTACGCCATGGTGCAAGTAGGAGCGAGAATGCACGGGCAACTAATTCGAGTGATTTCCTTTTTCGAGCTCTTGTTGGGCGCCAGTGCGAGCAGGAAGGGTGACTATATCATTATGGTATTTAGCCCATTGCTCTTTAGCCATGCAACCATAAACCGTCGATTTTGTTCTTTCGTTTTGGTAGATATGTCTCCTTAAAGACATTAACCATCTAGGCGACCTTGTAAGCTTTCAAGCAGAGCATGCTCCGCCGGAGTTGCTGGCACGCAACATGATGAACAACAACACCTTCTGCAATAATCAATTCAGGGTAAAGACTGGAAAATATGGAGAGAAGAGATATCGACGTCTCGAAGTGCATGTTTTGGTGCGCAAAAATCACCCTCATATGGCTTTGTCATTTTGTCCTTAGTAGGAGGAGCGGGCATGGACTGCGTTGCCATACTCGATACCCTTGCCCACTCTTGCACTCTCTAACTAACACCTTGTTTGGTCACTCAGGCACTCCTTGGCCAAGCAACACTCCGTCAACTTTAAGGATTTTTGACCATTGACTGATGGATTCTTCGACCTGTAGTTTCCCGATTTCTGAACCTGTGCAGACGCGTCTGCCCCTGAAAGGTGGCCCTAGGCTATGGGCATTCACTGTGTTAACAACAAGTCCTGAAGTTCTCTGATTGAAGAGAAAAATTCTAGAGTGTGATAAAAATCTGGAGTGTCTCAATCATTTCCCGACAACCTAATAGTTTCACTACTGACCTTAACTATAATAGATTCATGTTAGAAATTCGCCAAAAATGATAGCTTATACCCTACAAACCAAGTGAGAATCATTGCGGATGCTTCAGTCAAATTGAATCCACATTATTTTTAGGTCTTTTTTTTTAGCTTATGAATTGTTCTACACACTCACTCATTGTGCTTGTAGCAGCATCAAGCTCAAGCAGCGTCAACGCAGTTGTTCAGAAATATTCCCATAACCAACATTGACTGACACTGAGTGGAGAAGGACAGTAGCGTACGAGGAAAATCAACGTGTTTAAAATAGTTGCAAAGGTGTCGAAACAAAAAAAAACAGAATAAGGAAAAAACTAGACTAATAGAACACAAACGAACCACACGAGTGAAAACATTTGGGAACAAGACGATTCAAAACAAATCACCAGTAATAGCATACTACAGAGGTAGAGTACTAATGAACGGTACTAAAATATTGTTGTACAATGTAGAAAACTACTGGAAAAGCCACTGTCTCCGAGCTAGGAAGAGCGGGTTCCCTCAATGCGCGCGCATACGGTGGATTTTAACAATGTCAGTCAGGGAGAGAGTGGTTTCTCGTTATCCGCATGAATACTCAACTATCATCACGTTTGGAACAGAATATACGAATGGTGACGCAATAGCCGGTCAATACAACTGATTGATTGCGGTGTCTCCTTAAGATCACGTCAATATAGGGCGAAAGTAGGGCTTCACCCACGCCCCGCCTTACAACGCCGCTGACCAATCAGCGGGACGCATTCACTCGAGCGCACTAAATGCAAGTATAGCTGCATTGCGCGCCCCTCAATAGCCTCAGTGCAGCCCGAACGCACGAATTGCTGCAAGCGCAGCATTTCGTCAGTTTAGGCTGGGGTTGAAAGCGTGGTCTGGTTCGGCAGCCGCTCCAATCCCGCGAATGCCTGAGGTATGGAAAGTTTTGGAGCTCATGTCGTGAGCTCGATAGAAGATTATAGATATTTTCGAGCGTTCATTACAGCAGTATTGAAAAAAATCCGTAATTGGGCTTAGTGTCCATTTGGGAGCAGGTTTACTGTCATTATGAACCATGTGTCTCTGATGTTTACATAATGTTGAGATCATAAAACTTTCAAATAGCATACCTAACATATTAAATGGTTGCAAATAGAAGGCACCGTGCAAGTTCATTCTTCCTACAATGGTTTCCATAAAATCTTCCAGCATATTAGTGGTGTCGTTTAGATATTTGAATTCCGCGTTCTTAGCAATGGTTACGAAGATGTCCACCATCGCCAGAAACGTCATTTGCTTCAAATCTTCCTTCCGATCTAGCTGCATGAATACATTTACAAAAAGATGATGCGTTGCGACGCAGGGGTTAAGACTTACACTTTTATAGAAGGCTTCCATTTGTTCTTCCTTCACATGTATGTTCTCATAACTACTCTGGAGTCGTATCTTGTTGGCCTTTAATATGAGCGCCTGAAACACTATATTCGTTTGAAATCTACACCATTGATAAAACACGAATGACCAAAAACATTCAAGAGAAATGCTCGCAAAAAGCGATGATGCATTCTAGATAAGGGACAAAGTGGTTTGTGTCGCTAAACATTTCCGATTTTGGAATGCAATTGGTTTTTGTGGAAGTGATGCCCTGTTCGCTGTGGTTCTGAGAGAATATGAACACGAAAATGATAATCATTTCACAGGCGATTATCAGGCTATCGATCGTTATGAACGAGGTAAGACATGCACAACGAGGTTCTCTTGCTGAACGGCCTTCCCGTTCTAGAGATGGATGAGTGTTATTCATCTAAATATGCAGCTCTCATATCAGTATGCATAGGCAGCCCGCAGAGTTCCAGACGCGCAGGCGGCGCGGGCGGAGGGAGGCAGCGTCTGAGAGCCGCTTGAGCGTCTGAGAGCCGCTGCTTTAAGCGGCTGAGAGCCGCCCTGAGCGTCCGAAAGCCGCCCCTAGCGTCTGGGAGCCGCTTTGTTGAAATTTTACAAAAGTTGATAACTTGGCCTGTCCTACACGTTCTGACTTGCAAGCTGATATCTTCAGAACGCTCTGACTTGTTGTTAGCTAGCTAGCTTGTTAGCGTCTGGCAGACACGCCCTTTAGCGTCTGAGCCCCGCTCGAGCGGCGCTCCCGCGCTAGAAGTAGCGGCTCTCAGCCGCTGAGGCGGCTGATCGATAGTTATCAAATCAACCTCCCACCTGCCCACGCCGTCCGCGCGTCTGGAACTCTGCTGCCGCCTTAGCGCCGTAACGACCTACTGCCTTAGGGCCGTAACGACTCACAAGCTTTACAGAGAAATATGAGAAAAAGCCGAAAATGTGCAATATCCGGGACCTTGACGAGTGCGGCGGGAGGATAAACGCTCTCTCTCTATATTCTAAAGAACGGATCATCTGCTACTTCCCAACTATGGGCAAGAGTGCTGTCTTCGCCTAAGATAAACATGAAAAGTAAGCATGCATTGATGTTTTCGCATTAAGCGATTCTAGATACAACGAAAACTGTTTTAAAAAGCGAAACCTTATTTTTTTTTCTAAATTGCAAACGAAATTTCTACAGACTAGCACCCCTACGGGACGCTAGAAAGTGGGATGGGGCAGCCACTTGAGCTATATGCAAAGTATTCACACTTTTGAAGTCCTCAGAAAATTGGGAAACAAGAGAAAACCAGTGGGAATGTTCGACCTTTTTTGAATCTTGGCATAGCGAATATCAGTTGTGTCGAAGTAGCTTGAGCGAATAACCAAGACTTTCACAGTTCTTTATTCCGGCTAACGTTTCGGCGTCGTCGCCTTCGTCAGAGCCTGGAAAAGTCAAAACCAAATGCAATATTGTCCTCCCAAACGCCCAATCATCCACAAGTTCTAATTCAACAGGAGAATAAATCCAAAACGAGATCAGAAAAACGCAAAAACCCGCTAACGCTCACCTAGATAGCCGTTTAGCCGCAATGTAAGTGGGCCGCCGCGTAGAATAGGTGTGCCACTACTAGTAAGTAGGGTGCCCTCGCATCTGACCCCGTAGATCAAAACCCGCAGAGGTCTTGGTACAGCGCCAGCTCGTTGGTCATGCACTCTTCCTTCCTATTCATTTTTGGATTTCTGGCGGTTATCCAAAACGCCTCCAGTGTTCTGCGAGCTATAATTTCGGATTCCCACGATAAGATCGTGACGGCTACCGCAAATGAACAGTTTCCATGACTATATCTGCGATGGACACCAAGAGGTGTAGATATTCTGGATCTGGTCATGCCATCCAGATGTTCCTTGACCCGAATACAAAGTGGACGCCCGGTTTCCCCTATGTACTGATCTCCACATGCCTGGCAGGTGATAAGATACACAACACCAGAGACCATGCAATCCCCATCTTTGCCGAATGGGCATATTACGCAGTTGGGTGTTATACACAGCTGATCATAAAGGCGATTTCAAACAAGTTGAGTCTTTAGATTAGCTGGTGGTATTTCAACAACCCTTACATGATCTTCAAGATCGGCCTTACGCAAACTGGCCCTAACCGCCTTGCTCATTTCATCTGAGATGAACGGCAAGCAAAAAGCGATTTTAGAGTTATCCTCTACCATACGATTCCTACGCTGAGCGAAGCGACGTGATCTTCTAGGCCACGCATTCTCAGGGTAACCGTTAGTGCGTGCGATATGTTGGGCCAGTTTTATCGAACTTTTTCGCTCCAGGGCTTCCGATGTGACCTCATGGCTGTAGTAAACATATTTCCCAGTATGCATCTTTTAGTTTTCCTTGGGTGCGCGGAAAGGGAATGAATTATGATGTTTTTACTGCTAGGTTTTCGGTACCACTTTGTTTTCCACTCCCCATTAGACACATAAACCTGGACATTAAGGAAAGGTAACCATTCCTCCTCAGGCTTTTCCCTAATGAATTTTATATCAATATATAATTTTATATGAAGATCATGTAAGGGTTGTTGAAATACCACCAGCTAATCTAAAGACTCAACTTGTTCGAAATCGCCTTTATGATCAGCTGTGTATAACACCCAACTGCGTAATATGCCCATTCGGCAGCGAGGAGGATTGCATGGTCTCTAATGTTGTGTACCTTATCACGTACCAGGCATGTGGAGATCAGTACATAGGGGAAACCGGACGTCCACTCTGTATTCGGGTCAAGGAACATCTGGATGACATGACCAGATCCAGAATATCTACACCACTTGGTGTCCATCGCAAACATAGTCATGGAAACTGTTCAGTTGCGGTAGCCGTCACGATCTTGTCGTGGGAACCCGAAATTGTAGCCCGCAGAACACTGGAGGCGTTTTGGATAACCGCCAGAAATCCAAAAATGAATAGGAAGGAAGAGTGCATGACCAACGAGCTGGCGCTGTACCAAGACCTCTGCGGGTTTTGATCTACGGGGTCAGATGCGGGGGCACCCTACTTACTAGTAGTGGCACACCTATTCGACGCGGAGGCCCACTTACATCGCGGCCAAACGGCTATCTAGGTGAGCGCTAGTGGGGTTTTGCTTTTTTCTGATTTCGTTTTGGATTCATTCTCCTGTTAAATTAAAACTTGTGGATGATTGGGCGTTTGGGAGGGCACATACTGCGTTTGGTTTTGACTTTTCCAGGCTCTGACGAAGGCGACGACGCCGAAACGTTAGCCGGAATAAGGAACTGTGAAAGTCTTGGTTTTTCGCTCAAGCTACTTCGACACAACAAGAGAAAACCGTTAACTGTGCTCAAATTCTGCCATTCTGGCAGCTCAGCTAACGTCGGACTTCGAATCTTGATGCTATCCATGCTACCCATCGGAAATTCTTGCACACATGTCGTCCTGTCAATTCACTATCCTATGTAATGTTATTTCCTTCCGTTGTTTATGAAGGTGAAGTGCACCCATACTCCTTTGACATGACAAATCCGTAGCCTATTCGTTTCTACGCTATTGAGCTCCAGACCATCCTCCCTACCCGAGGATTTCCCACAATGCTGAGCGCTGACTCACCTTCCTCCTTCACCATATCCTTGGCGTTCTCCACACTCTTGCCAGAGAGCACAACCCTCTGAAACGTCTTCCGAGCGTCTCGTCAATTTCGCCTCAACCGCCAACACCCTCTATGGGCTAAGCCCATAGAGTGTTGGTGGTTGAATGGGATCACGAGACGGCCACCTACGTCTGCGCTCCAGAAAAATTTGCTGCACTACCAGAATTTATATAGGAAGATTCAGAGGTACTCCCAAACTAGCATACTAGCTTGCCTTAGCGCCTCGGTATTGCCACAATGAAGGTGATTACTTAGACGCGATAATCACGATCCTGTGAGCCCTTTCAATTTTACAAAGATAGAAGGAGGACTGAGACTCCTTACAACGGTTACAACGATAAGCTTGTCACCTTTGTGGAGAATCACTCATAATAAAGCGCTTACTCCGTGTGGGTGTGTGTGTTTGTATGTGAGACAAAATCCAGGGGGCGTGGCCTAGATTAAGCAAGTGCTCTGGGTCCACTATTGCGGGAGGGGTGCGCTGGCGCCCAGAAGCGGTAATAGCGCTACGCGACGGGTCCACCGTTGTGACAAGGGTGTGCCGGGGACCAAGGTGGGGGAGACGGGTGCACCGTAATGATAAGGGTGTGCCGGCCCACAAAGTGGCGGGAGACGAGTCCATCGTTGTGATAAGGGTGTGCCGGCGCTCAAAGTGGAAGGGGAACGGGTGCAACGTTGTAATGAGGGTGTGCCGGCGCCGGAAAAAGGGGAAACGTCTGTTAACATGTCGACAGATGGAAAAGAGTTGCGCCTGTGCGAAGTAGCTACAAAATGCTTAAGAGCATTTTGATTAAGATTGAAATTTGATTTGATTAAAATTGATTAAATTTAATTAAATTTGATTGATTTAATTAAAATTAAAACATTTGATTAAAACAGAAATTGGCCTGATTAAGATCAGGCCAATTTCTGTTTTAGTTGTCTTCTTGCGCCTAAATACAGTGAGGAAGTACCTGCCTGTTCTCATCAGATGATATTATGCCACCCATCATACTTTCTATTATTTGGCTTAGCATGTGTGTGTCTGTGCACGAGAACCAGGCCCCGTAGCCAAAAACTAACAGCACCATCGTGTTCGTGTTCAGCGCGTCGAGTTATGTACGAAAATGTGGTAAATTTTGATTTTTACCTTGATTTGCAGGTGTTTTGGGCCACTTTTGTCATGTTCAGACATGTTAAATTCTTTTAATGGCCGACCGTTGTGTTTACCACAGTTGGAATAAATGAGATAACCGCAGACAGTATAAAAGGGAAGAGATGGGTAGGAGGTCTTTACATCGCAGAGAAGGAGCCAGGAAGGCGAGTAAGGCCACGGATGAGGGGCGAGCAAGCACTGGCGCTCTAGGGCTGCGCCGGGGTCCAGAAGGGATGACAATGTTACGCAAAGGGTCCGCTTTAGCGGCAACAGGGCGCCGGCGTCCAAAAGCGGGGAAACGCTAGGAGTCCAACCGTGCGGGAACGGTGCGACGGCGTCCAGGCCCAACGGTCCTATACAAAGTGGAGAGACGATACCGTACTGTTGCACAGCTTCGGAGCCACAAGCATGAAGTTTTGATAAAAGTAGAATGGTTGGCGTGGTGTGAGGATGAGATCACATAGGGGCAACGCGAGCGAAGCGAGCAAGAAAAGAAGCCTGGGAGTCCGAAGTTAGCCGGACGATCAGGCTGGTATCATACTATTCCGCCCACATCACGTGTCCTCCTGTGTGTTCTACCATCATTTGGGTCTGGGCACACCGCACCGTACTCTTTTATATGATCAAGCTGATCGTTATCATTGGATCACTCACAAAAAAACAAAGATTGATAAACCGTTTCCCGTGTTCATTCCAGGTTGAATCGGTTACATATAGCTACAACTATTAGGTTGTTGCAAAATCGATGTCGGATTTTGACAGTTGACTTTGAATTCTTATAACTCGACTAAAACTGAATTATTATTGCCAATTTAAAGCTCATTTGAATCAGCACATCTTCGCTATTTCTCTTCTAAATTTCCATTCCATTAGGTCCGATGCCAAGGTTTTTGGACCCAGCAAAACCGATGGAACCGTTTTTTGATGACCCATTTTCGCGGCCTATTCTCTCTCTTAAGGATGGGCCCAACCGCCTGAATTTGTGGTCATCTTCAGGGTAGCAGTCCGCTGAGTTAGGTATATAGAAAAGAATCTCGATCTCTTCTCTCCTCTTTTCCAAGAACGTCTGAATCGAAAAATGTGGTCTTCTGCCGTCATGAAATACTAGAGGACGAATCGAGGAAAATCCGCTTGAGCGAATTTTTCACCATGCTCATTGCTTCCACGGCGCCATAAATAACAAAATAATGAACCTTAAGGCCACCTTCGAGTTATTCAACATTTCCTCTGGTGATAGCTTCCACCAGTGTTTTCAGAATCGCGTTGACGTCATCGAATTTAACTCGACAACTCTGACACATGTATCTCCAGAACTGATTCATTAGGGACAACATTGGGTTGTGGCTTTATTGAGCACTTCCTCCTGTATAGGTTGATAGCATTTCATGCCCAAGGTGTTGCCTTGTGACCGAGTTCGAGTCCACGATACAGTTTAATAGGAATTTTGGCGATCGACCACACTTCGAAGCAGCTTTCAAAAAGCCAACAAAAGTAGATAAGTCTGAATGAGGATGAAACAGCAAAAAGAGGAAGAAATAGGCTTCTGAATAAATACAAAGTGTATGGTTGAAACATTACTTTTTATCCCAAAGTATTACATCAAAGTTCGTGGTTCGAAAATCCGACATCGATTTTGCAACAACCTAATAGGTATTCCGCTCGAGAGAATGACAGAATCGCTCTGAGAGACGCAAGCAGTCCTCTTTGATCAGTTCATTTTTTATGCGGGAGGGCATCCAGGGGGAACGGAGCAAAAATTGACATGGTCATAATTCCACACCACATGACCATAACTAAGATGCATGCTAGTTGAAATCATGCGAGCGGAGCTAGCATAAGGAAAAGTCTGAAGTCCGGCGTTAGCCGCACGGCTATATCGGCTGTGCTGATTATATCATAAACATCTTACCACGTCAAATCACCACTCTTTCCTCATTTCCACATTTCCCTTCCTCACATTGTGGCAGAGAGCTCTCGAAGGTAGCCTTCTTACCAAATTGTATTCTGTGCTCGCTAATTCTCCGCACCTGCAAGGTCAGCTGCGCCTCCTGTAGGTGGAGCCCGTCGTCCCAGGTCGCCATGATGGATGAGCTATATCGGTTACGTGGCAGCGACGTAGTATCCATGGGGCGTTCTCTGTCATAACATTTTTCTAACGGATCCTGAATTTGCGTCCTCCACACTGCTGGAAAGTGCTTTTCTTTGATTTTTCTTAGCTGGTGCGCTCCTATCTACTGCTGCGAATTTCGTGAACGGTTATCACAAGGTCCAAATGAGACTGGGATGAAGAAAATTGTGAGGATATGTCCATAATGAAATTAGTTAAAAGAGCTTATCGTTATTCAATCGGCAAATCTTCGGTAAGGAAATGATCAATGATCAATGTAGCCGCTGCCGGGATTGATTCTGTTGTGGTTAATCCGGCGACCAGCTTCCTAGGCTGCCGGACAAGGGAGTGACCGGGTCCAGAGAAACGCTGAGTTGCGCGCCGATCAAGGAATGTTTTGATAGCTTGATTTTTTTCAGGGCAAATCGACGATAGAGCAAGCATTTAAATGGACGAGGAACGAAGCTGGAGAAGGATCGGAGCAATCGCGTAGACGGTAATCCCCAGATTATTACATGTCAGACGCTCGACGTATGGGGCGATGCCTTTCCTCGCTTGCGCAACATTTTACAAACTCTCGCTGTTTTTCTATCGCCGATTATTAGTTCTGTCTTTCAAAGTCATTCTATAGTTCGATAGCATGTTGGTGTAGGATCATTGCACGGGAACGTTTGGTGGTGAACGGTCGCAGCGACAGCGTCGCTGTGAAGCACGCCATATCTCTAAAGAGAATTTGGAAAGTTTTCCTTCCTCCCGAAGTAAAGTTCATCTTCAAAGTCCTTCCCTTCTGTTACATATTGACTGTTATAATATTCGATGAGTTCGCTAATGACCTTAAACTAATATATTCCATGTTCTGCTATCGTAAAACCTGGGCATATTCTTCAGATGATTTCTTTAATTGTTACGCCACGCAGGTTGTTATGAATACTTTATTTGCCAACGTTTCGGCAACACGCCGTTTTCAAGGCCTGAAAGTGGATCAATTTCTTTGAATTCGCGCTCTACACTATCAAACGCTTCCTCTGCACTGTGCCTTCGACTCATAATGACTAGTTAACAGTGATCACCAGACATGTGAGACGAACTCACCAAGCGCTCCACCAAAACGCGGAGGATTTATCCGCACCGCAATACGCGACTGTCACTAGCGGATGAATGGATGTTGCTCATCACGACTCGGTGACAATCTTATAGCTCGCATAATGGTAAGAACGGCATTAGATCACTAGTGATCGATATGTGCTCATTTCTGTTGTTCATCCTGGGGTTTCGCGCAGAAATCCAGAATGCTTCGAGAGCTTTCCTTGCCGAGATTTCTGGCTCATGGGCCAGAATCGTGCACGCTACATCGAAATCGTTTCCACTGTGGTCTTCGTGTCTGTGTTTCCCGAGTGGCTTTATCAAACTTTCCCTCCTTTTGCTAGCAAGATGTTCATTTATTCGTACGTGAAGAGGTCGCCCGGTCTCACCGATGTAGATCGCATGGCAGCTCAAGCATTCGATTTGGTAAACCACCCCTGTTTTTGCGCAGTCTCCACTTCTACCGTATGGACATGTGACGCAATTTTTCGTGATACATGACCTATCATATAGTCTGTTACGGACCAACTGTCGTTTGATGTTGTCGTTAGGAATGTTGATAAGAACAACATCATTTTGTAGTTGTGACCGGGCTAGACATTTCTTTATTGCGTCGCTGATCCTGTCGGAAATGAAGGGGATGCACAGAGGAAGTTTGTTTTGATATTCGTTAGTTTTGCTACTAGTGCGTGCTCTACGATGTTGTTGTCCTCGTGAAAAGTAACCGTTTTCCCGCGCTATAACTGATGCCAGCCTTGTGGATTCTTGGCGTTCAGCCTCACCACTGCTCACTTCTATTGCTGTTTTGAACATATTGCGAATTACAGCACGTTTGACGGTCATCGGGTGAGCGGACCTCGCATGTACAACGATATTCTTGCAACTCTCCTTGCGATACCATTTCACATGAACCATGCCGTTAGATATTTTCAGCTGTGTGTTGAGAAATGGTAGCCAACCTTCGTGTGGAGTTTCTCTGGTCAGTTTTATGTACTGCGATTGCTCATTGAGTAATCTGAAACATTCGTCCATCTCTGACTGGGTGGATGTAATTACGCAGCAGTCATCGATGTAGCGGCAGTACAACAATGGTTGTCTTGAAAGCACTGGTCCCTCTATCTTGCTCATGTAGCAGATAGCAAGAACCGGTGCTAGCCTTTGTCCCATGGCTAGTCCTCTGATCTGGGAGAAATATCTTCCAGACCATTTAAAAACATTACACGTGAGACATTCCTTAACCAGAGTCATGACCCGTGCTCTACCAAGACCGTAAGTCTCAATCTCTCTTCCATGTAACACTAACATCTAATTCAATGCCTGTAAAGCATCACTGATTGTGACGTTCGTGTAGAGCGAGGAAACATCGAATGACTCAACTACGCAGTTCTGATTGAAGTTGGTCTTCTTCAATTGGTCAAGGAAATGTCTGGTGTTTGTTAAATGAGAGGGCACCTTGGTTAACAATTGGCTGACAATTTTGTTCAGAAACCACGATATTCTGTCAGTTGGACCACCCACACAGCTTACAATTGGTCGAATTTTATATTCCGTTATCGTATTATGTATGTGTTATGTCTAAGTAATATTCGATGTGCGTCTTTCAGTGGCAACCTTCTTCCGTCCCACTGTAATTCTTATGTTTTTTTATTCTATCACAATTCTATTACTTGAAGATGATTGCTATGCAAAATTTCGATTTCCACGATTCCTCTTGGATATCGAAAAAGCCAAAAGAAAAACACTGTTCACTCTCTATTCAATAGGGCGCTTCGAAGTTCTCCGTACCTCGACCGTTCCTAAATAACTTAAACTAATAGATATTCCCAGAGAATAAGGCGGAGTGTTAGCGCAAGACAGGCAGCGGTAGAGGGAGTTCGTCGCCTGATGTCCCCAACAGCACAGGAGGAACTAAGTCTAGGTCTAAGTAATATTCGATGTGCGTCTTTCAGTGGCAACCTTCTTCCGTCCCACTGTAACTCTTATGTTTTTTTATTCTATCACAATTCTATTACTTGAAGATGATTGCTATGCAAAATTTCGATTTCCACGATTCCTCTTGGATATCGAAAAAGCCAAAAGAAAAACACTGTTCACTCTCTATTCAATAAGGATTTTAAAGGCAGCACCAGCCGAAATCCTCGACTCGTAGCTGAGGTGTGGATGGTAAAATAGAGAGTGAGCACATCACAAATATGAGAAGAACGCAATGAATGATGACCTACCTGCAGAGGAACAAGAATCGCTGTCGCGGCCACGCCGACCTTTCAACGGCCCAACGCGCCAGATAACGCTATCGCCGTGGGAGGTCTGGCGCAGCGGACGCGTGCAATGCGTACCATTCACAGGGTTTCATGGCGGGACGCACGCACACCCCACGGCGGAGCACTCGTCCGCGCCTTCGACACATGGTAAGAAGCGCCTTCATTTCTTGCATTTTTCGCTTCTTTCACACAGTTTTATCCCTGTCTATGTGTTTATCGTCCCCGAAAACCCCTAAATTCGGGAAAATCTCTAACGCAAGGATTTCCGCGAGTGTTGCCTTAAAGGCTTCTCAGACATTCAAAAAGTTGGCATCGCTTCGACCCCGGTAGAAATTGGAGCCGCATGTCACCTCTACTCTAATCCGTAAGAAGGGCGGGGCTCCGGCGCCATACGCTGCCCATCAGGGCTCCCTTGGGGTTATTCGGTAGCCATTTGGTTGCTCATCTATTGCAACACGTTCCAGTTGCTCATCTGTTTTTTTTTTCAAATTTTCCAGATTCTACTGAGGCGACTGTATAACGGTGGCCAGATATTCAGCATTCTCAATAATTTCAACCATGGATTTTTTCCACATATCTTGACCCTAGGACGGGCAACCGACACCGACATGATTTGACACTAGTTGCGTTGTCTTTCATTTGCTTTCAGAGGGCATATCCTCAAAAGCAGCACCCGCGCAAATCTTTGCGTTGGAGATTTCCTCGAATTTCAGGGTTTTTGGGGACGGAAAATCAATAGGCAGGGATGATACTGCATGAAGGACACGAGAAATGCGAGAAATGGAGGCGCTCTTTTTCATGTGTTGAAGGAGCGGACGAGTGCTCCGCTGTGTTGCAAAGAGAATCGCGCTACTCTATCCTCCGACAATAGCGGCACTTCTCGCCTAGTACACCGACAGGTGCTGCTAAATTATCGCGACTGTATCTGTACTTGTCATAATTTCGCCCTTTAGGTGTCGCTACTTTAGCTCTACATTGCTGCCAATAGGACTTCGCCCTGCCCATAATCTCGCCTTAATCTCCCCTTATTTTTGACCAAGATTGCTGCAAAAAAAGTGCCACAGCGCCTTAGTCTAGCTCTACTATGCTTCTGAAATTGGGTATCCAGGTTCAGTTCCTATCCAGCTTGGTTTCCTGGTGGGGTGACAGGGCGCTTCGAAGTTCTCCGTACCTCGACCGTTCCTTTGTTGAATGAACGAGGATGTAAAAAAAGTTTATAACACGAACCAATCCCATACTTAACGTTTCAAATCAATTGAGTAGTAAGCCTCAGGATCAATACAGCTGCAAAATACCAAGGTATCGGAAAACTAACAAATCTTTGCACAGGCACATAACAAATCAACTACCGATAAGAATAAAGAGTCCTAAGAACTTCCATGGATAGTGAACAGCTATTAGACCTTCGAAGAAACAAGGCATGCAAAAAGATTATCACTTATTAAAAAAGACCAGCCTGATCGTCCGGCTGACGCCGGACTCTCAGGCTTCTTTTCGTGCTCGCTTCGCTCGCGTTGCCTTTGTGTGCCATCTCCTTCAAACCATGCCAGCGATTCCTCATTTATCGAAACTCTCGTTTTTCGCACTTTCGAGCTTTCTGGTTCCAATCCGCCCCACAGCTGTGCAATAGGCGAGCGATGTCTTTCCTTGTGCAGGACCGTCGGACCCATCTAAAGACGCTTCTCCACTTCTGAACGCCGGCGCACCCTTATCACACCTGTGGACCCGTCCCTGAGCGTTTCCTCACTTTTGGACGCCGGCGCACCTTTATCACACCGTTAAGACGCTTCTCCACTTCTGAACGCCGGCGCACCCTTATCACACCTGTGGACCCGTCCCTGAGCGTTTCCTCACTTTTGGACGCCGGCGCACCCTTATCACACCGTTGGACCCGACTTCAGGCGTTTTCCCAATTTTTGACGCCGACACACCTTCATCACACCGTTGGACCCGACTCCAGGCGTTTTCCCAATTTTGGACGCCGGCACACCCTTATCACACCGTTGGACCCGACTCCAGGCGTTTTCCCAGTTTTGGACGTCGGCGCAGCGTTGCCGCAAAAGTGGACCCTCCGCGCAGCATTATCACCCCCTCTAGGCGCCGGCCCAGCCCTGCAGCATCACCCCTCATCCGTGTCCTTCTTCGCCTTCTTGGTCCCTCCTCTTCGACATAAAGAGATCCTACCCATCTCTTTCCTTATATAGTGTCTGGGCTTATCTCATTCATTCCAACTGTGGTAAACACAACAGTCGGTCCTTAACATGTTTGAACATGACAAAAGTGGCCCAAAACACCTGTAAATCAAGGTAAAAATCAAAATTTACCACATTTTCGTACATAACTCGACGCGCTGAACACGATGGTGCCGTTAGTTTTTGGCGAGGGGGTCTGGTTCTCGTGCACAGACACACACACACATGAAGTGCCAATTAATAAGAAGTAAGATTATGACTTATAATGAAACGCTTAGTCTGTGAGTCACTCGTGAGTGAGTCACGACATCCACTGATTAGTGTGTGATGGTGATTATGAGAAGATTACCCGATCATATAATAAAAGAGAGGAGACGAATATAGTGAGGTTTGAAGTGTTAAAAAAGGCTCTCTCTTGTAGAAAGGTGAGTGGGTCGGTTCCAGCGCTGTATAGACGGTGCGCGGCATCCAAGTGTGGGGAACGTCAGGAGATGGGTCAACGCCGTTACAAGGGTGCGTTGGCGATCAAGTGTGGGGAAACGCCAGTAGGAGCCAGTTCCCAGAAAGCGTTCCGGGACCTGCCCACTTGTACGTGCTGGGGAGGGAGAGAGGGTGGCGCAAGCATCCATTTAGCTTGTATTCATATAGAAGATAGTTCGATGCTTTGATGAGGATGTTTGTTCACGGTTTCTGTTCTTCTATAGTCTTTTTGCCTGTTTAAATGCGCCAAAGTCTCTCTTCTATTTTATTCTATTTCCCCTACTATTGGGCCACGGCGGACTAATATCTTGGCGTTTCACGCACCTCGAATCACGGTGGACTAATCGGGCCACGTGGGACCTACATCATCGCGTTCCGCGCGCTTTCCAGCCACGGCAGACCCATCCTCCATCGCGCACTATTGGACCTACGGCGGACTCATCGGGCCACGGTGGACCTTATCCTTTTGTTTCGGGGTATTCGGCTTCATTCTTTTTGCGAGCCCATCCGGCTACGGCAGAGAACCCGTTGGGCCACGGCGGAGGACACACCGACAACCACCTGAAAATTGCTTTGAGAAGAGATCTAGAGGTGCTATTCTGCTCCTTATATTACACATCCTGAGAACTTTGTAAACACTGTCCCGCCCGGTGGATGCGAGACTGCCAGCTGATGACCAACGCGTCGGGCCACGGCGACGCACGCCACAGTTACTATAGGAAAGTCAGTTCAGCAAGAGATCTAGGAAGGTTATACGGTTCCGTATATTACACGGCCTCAACCTCAACCATAAACACTGTTGCACCCGGTAGCTGCAAGGGCAATCACATGCCAAAGGGGTTCCGTGAGGATCCAGATACACCTAACTCCCTAAATCGCTTAGCCATCTAAAAGCTGCGCCTCTCTCGCTACCATTGTCAATCACCGCATCACGTGCCGGAGTAGGCCAGGATAGGCAATGATTTTACAAGACTTTTAGGTCTGACCCTCGAAAAATCTGGACCCTTACCAGTCTTTATATAGGGGGTATAGCTAGGGTCACATTGTGAATTATCATAATGTACGGATAAATAAAAAATCTCTATCTACAGGCTCCCATACAAAGTGGAAAAACGTTATCCGACGATTCCACAGCTGTTGCTCCCCTGCTTTGAAGCAGGGAAGTGGGAGTGTGTGAAGGACAGGACTGTCGATGTGTAAGGAATGACCGCGCTTTGTAGGAGAAATGTGACACGGAAACAACGCGAGCACAGCGATCTCCAAAGTCTGAGAGACCTGCATTATCCGGACGATCATGCTGGTACGAATAGAAGCAGGATTAGAAAGTGTGTTTCACCATTTCAAGACACCTTCTCACAAATTTCTCAAATTTTCTGCTGGTCATGGTATTTCCTCTTTGCCACCATTGTCATTGTGATCAACATCAAGCCTTAAGATCTTTAAGACAAGAGGAGTGTTCGTTCGCCCTTCTCTTACGAAGGAGGGGAGAGATAAGTTAAGATCACAGAGATTGTATAATAAGAGGGCACAGCCGAATCTTGAGAACCAACTAGTTGAGTCTTCCTCTACAAAGAACTTTCCTTCGTTTGTAACAAATATTCAGCCAGAAGTACACACCACTCCTGTGATTACTCGTCATACCAATCAGGGAAACATCTGAGGAATCTCCGGTTTTTTGCCAACACTTTTGACTGTCTCTCTGTTAACGTAAGATCTCTAGTAAAAAATGCACACTCACTGGTCTACACTTTATCCCGCTCGCTCTACGACGTGGTTGCAATTTGTGAGACCTGGTTCAAGTCAACCGTCCTGGTCGAGTCTCTTCTGGTATGTTCCGAGTATTTAATTATTCGCTGTGATAGGGAACGAAAAAAATGGAGGAGGTGTTGCACTCATACTCAGGCTAGGTACAGCTCATAAGGTGGTATTTTCCAAATCAGTTCCTAACTCGTACGAAATTCTATGTTGCGACCTTATGCTTGCTTCTAGAGAACCCCAGCTGCCCCAAATCAGGTACTACACAACTACTCAAGGCAATGAGCTATCTCATTTGTTGTGACTCCCCAACTACTATAACAGGTGATATGAATTTCCCAGACTACTTACTTACTTGGGCCGAAGTCCCCTCAGCTGCATCTACAGTTTCTAAGAATTTTCTTGAAATGTGTCATAGTCCTAGTCCAGTACGTTTTTAGTAGCACTATGTAGAGGTGATCACATACTGGATATAGTCCTATACAATGAAAGTTGTCTTATTGGAAAATTAGATGTTGGTCCACCCATTGAATCCAGTGATCACTATTTTATTCAGTTCAAGATTCTGATAGAGCGTATCACGTTTTTAGTCAGTCACTTCAAAAATTCTGGACATGACCCATCCAACATTAGTATAGATGTCCTTGATCATAGTCCAAATTCAGAGGATGTTAAGAACCAGTTGAGAGAGAAAGAATTAATGTGGATCAAGCGTATAATCACAGCATATCCTTTTGGATTCAATGATCAAATTAAAGGGTTCGGAAATATCTTGGACAATGTGTCTCCTTTAGAAAAAAGTGACCATCCATATTTCAGATTCCCAATTAAAAGAGTAAGATATAGAAACAAGAAGAGAAGATCTAAGAAAAAAAGTAAATGTAGTGACAGAACTAATAATGTAGTGTCTGAAATTAACGAACGGAGTGGTAGTTCTCTTTATAATTATTTTAGGACATTAAACAAACACGACATAAATAGGCTCATAGACTTAGCCTTCAGCACGTACTTTAACACTCTAGAATACGAGCTGAAATATAAGATATATGGATTAATAGCTAATACATTCTGGAGTAACAGCGCTAGGGAGGGGGATAGAAAATAGGAACTTTTTGTTAGTGTTAAGTATTACAGTGAAATAGTAAATAAGCTTAAATTAAACAAAATATGTAATAAACCGGATATGAAGGATCTCATTGTTAGCTATGTACGGGATCCCATGATTATACAGGATATAAGGGATTTAAAATTAAGGTTAACGTATGTAACCAGTCCACCTTTAGCTCTGAAACTTTTCAACTATAATAAGTTTTTGAGACGATTGGACGGGGATGGTATCAACCACATAGTTAGCAATGACTGCGCATGCATGAACTTTGTTGAGTACATAGACCCACATCTTGGACATGTGTGTACAGGAGATCTTAGCATAATTAGAGATGAAAAGTTGAGGAGTATCTTTAGTAAAGGAACCAAGTATAGAATACATAATAAAGTGGTCAAAGAGGAGATACTCGAAGAAGTTAATAAGTTGGCACTTGAGTTGGCAAAAAAGCTTAGAATCAGATTTAAGTACCATAGAGCCATAGAGCAAGAGATGGCGGAGAAAATTAGTAAGTTTATTCGGAAATGCATAAGAACTAAATTGCATAACTTGTTCGACTCTAAGGTAGTGACAGAAGAGAAATTCGAAATAAGGGCCTTGCATGATATGCATAAAGATTTCGTAGTTACACCAATAGACAAAGCGACATCTAATTTTAGCATAACTTGTAAAAAACTATATGTTTTGATGATTAGAAAGGAAATAGAACAAACAAGCAATGAAGAGAGCACCTACCAGCCAACTTCATTTACTGAAGACGATATTAAAGAAATGCATAGACGACTGATAGTTAGCCTAAATTTAAGAACTGAACAAAGGTTTGGAGATGTACCTAGGATATATGGGATACCTAAGATGCACAAAAACCCCATCAAGTTTCGCTTTATAACTGGGGCAAGAAACAGTACACTGAAGCCGTTGACCATAACATTTCAGAAAATATTGTCACACTTTTATAAACATTTTGGGAATTACTGTAAAGTTATAAAACAAAGGACTGGGGTTAAGCATTTTTGGTCAATTGATAACAGCACAAAGTAGTTAATGATTTTGTGACCGTTGATAGGGATACGCAATTGTTTTCGGCAGATTTCACTAGTCTTTTTACGAATCTACCGCATCGAATAGTTAAAGAAAATATTCATAAGCTAATACTTATATGTATGCGAGGGTATAACTACGTGAGAGTGTGGAATGATAAGGTTAGTTACGCGGTCACCAATACAAGTAAGGGTAAGTTCTACAGAAGGGAGGATCTATTCTATATGGTCGACTCGCTACTGCAGTCAAGTTTCGTTTGCTTTGGTGGATCTATGTACCAACAAATAAAGGGCATCCCGCAGGGAGCCTCATGCAGTCCACAGTTAGCCGATCTGACTCTAGTCTATATGGAATATGACTTTGTTAGAAGAAAGTTGAATTCAGGGGATAGAAGGGCCCTACAAATGTTTAATGGCACGTATCGTTATATAGACGATATATTACATATCTCAAATAATACTTTAGAGTTTGAAAGAAACCTCCATGAAATATACAGTAGCGGTCATAATGATATGATCAGAGTCATATTGACCAGGGAATCTTTTGTTATAACTCGCTTCTGGTTCAAGCTATCTGACCCAAATTTTACTATGTACTGTAACTCCATGAGCGCTTTCCAACGACAGCTTACCACTGACACAGCTTCAATTAACATGGATTATCGAGCTCAAACATTAACTTTCTCGGATTTCGTAGATTTTGTATAGCATCCCAGCTATTGACTTCTGGAAAAAAGGAAGAGTTGGTACAGATTGGGCACATATTCGTCTATTATTTCCACCATAATGCTACTACTGCGCTTCCTTTGCTGCTCAAAGAGGACGAAATTAAATAATCGAAATCACCGAAAAATCGGTTTAGTTATATCTTAAGCATATGAACAGCAATACAGTTCTTATTTGAATACCAAAGTAGTTGCTAGTAGCGGATATCATAGAAATATTCCACATCGGGATCGATGTTTTTCTTTGGAATTGTAAAAAAAATCCTCTTTTCTCACTTTTACACGACTTTTTGACAGGCCTACTTTTTTATGTAAAGAGGAGAACCATAGAACGCAACTTATATAGCAAATTGCTCCATTACGATACGATTTAGAATAATTTCTTCCGGAGCTGAGATGTCGCGATACAGTCGAAAAACCATAATGTTAATAAAACAGTGAATTTTCACTTGAAGCGTGCTAGTTCTGCTTGGAAGCAGTTTACGTCAATGCCGAGCAGCGGAAAGAAAGAACACTTAAGCCCTCACCACATCCTGAAATTTCATCCAAATAACCCGATCCATAGTTGAGTTATAGTTTGAGATTCTGTCTTCGACAGTGCCTCTGATCATATCATATTGACCGCTACTGTATGAACAGTCGTTGAGTATAGAGAAGGCTAATGATAATTGCAAAGAAACAAATTTTCTAGATCTCAGCATAATGATTGGAGACGGTAAAGTGAGGTACTGCCTATATAACAAAACTGATTATTATAATTTCGATGTAATCAGGTACCCAAACTGTAATTCGAATATACCACGTCATATAATAACTAACACATTTGTAGCAGAAGTTATTAGGATTAGCAGAGCTTGCTCCGAATATGAGGACTTCAAAAATAGAATAGTACAGCTAAGCAGCACGTGTATTAATAACGCATGGACACCTTCAAATGTACTCAGAACTTTGTGCAATGCGCTCCGTAGTAGACCATTTATTTTGCGCAAGTATGGACTTAACATCGCAGTGCATCTTCCTCTTATGCATGATGTAAGGATGCACCTGAGAGGCATACAGCTATAGCACCAATGTGGCGCGCATTTTCAAATAATTAGGTCATTGACGCAGGACATATTTAGGATGCACCTGACTCACTTCACCTTCTTTTTGTCTCCTTAGACATTCACTGGCATCCCCAGTTATCATATTAGTCCTAGCTGTTAGTGTTAAGTAAGAACTTTTGAGGCTTCCTTGGGAACTACTGATGAAAGGGTCGTAGACCCGGGGGCGCCAAGGAGGCTGCACTTCCGGTCTAGTTCAAGCCCCGAAACCGGTTAGTGTAAAAACCTAGGATTTCTGGATTCATATGTTTACATCTTCTTAACTGCATACGCATCATTCTTCACATCATACTAGGTTAAATTGTGTAATTGTCTACTCTCTAATCACTGTTGTTTGCACCACTTTACTCATATGGGCAGCATTCACCATATCTCTGCGATGAAAATTCAGTAGCGCTGACCTTCCCACAGCACTAATGTAGACTGCTTCAGACTCAATAACTACTGTTCTCGTAAGCACAGATGCTATTTTGCTGCTGACCCCGAAATGTGGGCGGGACAGATTGAACTGTCGGAGGATACAGCTGCGCAATTCTCTGAGTGTGAATGGTAAGCATTGCGCACATCCACTGCGCCAGTCCACCCACCGCGATAACGTTCAGTGACGTGTCGAGGCGTTGAAAACTCGGCGTGTTCGTGACAGCGATCCTGGTTTCTTTGCGGGTAAGTCATCATTCTTTGTGTTCTTTTCACATTTGTGATGTGCTCACTCTCTTTTTTACCACTCACACCTCAGCTCCGAGTCGAGGATTTCGGTTGGTGCTGCATTCAAATAAAATTGGATAAGGAAGTCAGAATCTCAGTTGCATCGATATTTTTAAATTTTACACAATATTTTCACGCCTGCATGTGACGGTGGTGAGTAGGGTTGTATTGGTCATAGTTCTGCTCAACATTTCTCTCCAATTTCTGCTATTACACTCTCCGAACCGGCCGAAGAAGGCGTAAACGCCAGAGGCTAACTAATGTAGAAACTGAATCCATTTGAACTTCATCGTATTAGCTAAAGAAGAAACAAGTCATGAAACTTAGAGAGACACAAATTCTAAATTACATGAAATAAATCGTTTAATTGGGCGCGTGTGGCGCAGTGGTAAGGGCTGCGCACACACACAATCGATGGTTCGATCCCGCTCGTCGCCAACCAAGCCATCCATCCCTCCGGGGTCGGTGAATTGGTACCAGAGGAGTATGGAAGGATGAAGCACTGATTTGGTTCATCGAATGCCCCCCGCAAGTCACTGTATAGGGCACATACGCATTCTACGCCTCTACGATGCTCAGATGAATTCGAACGCGTGGCGCATCCCACATGGCTGGATTGATCAACGCCGACCACTTTATCCTTTAAATCATTTAATCATTAACCTATTGCAATAGCTTAGAGAAAGGATGAACTAGGTAAACGACTGTGTTCTGGTTTTGTGAAAGACAGCAAACCTTTTTCGTTTTCTCACTCAACCATGAACTACCGAGAATGGTCGCATTTAACTCCTCCCTTAGTGTCTCTTCCATTTCCTTGGCCTTCTGCATTGCCACCTGGAAATTTCATATCTTTGGCATTTCCTCAAAGAAAGATGTTAACTACAACGTCAGATTTGGTGGGATCAAAATGAGTACTATTCACCGAACTTGTAAGATTATTATTTTTGTTTAATATATTCCACGCAGAGTGGTTGAAACCACTTTCCATTGATCATTTAGCGTAAATCGCTGTGAAATATTTTTATTCGCCCATTGGAAGGCATGAACGATACATAAAACGATAATATCGACGGCACACCACACTCGTTATTGAACGCGGCACGCAAAGCATCCAATAGTCCATATCTCCAATACGTTGAGGTGTTCGAGCTTAAAAAGTACTCCGAAGTATGCGTTGCCGTATGCATGAGCATTCTCAAGACACAAGAGATCAGATGTGTCTCAATATCCAAATCCGACGAGTTTTAGCATGTGCTGAATGGGTTCTTTTATGTTCAATCACTTTGACAATGATAAAACTCCCTTCATTCTCC
>JARK01001721.1:76264-88418 GCA_000688135.1 Ancylostoma ceylanicum | reverse complement strand
GGGGGGGGGGGTGGGGGGTTCATCCATTTCTTAATACCTCTCAGCTCAAGGCGTCGACCGGTGGTAGTGGCAGAGTAACAGTACTACTGGAAAATATTCTGAGATTGGAGCTGAAGGGAATTTATGAATGAGAATCGGCTCGAGAAAAAAATGAATTTTTTTGAATTTTCAACATTTATTTTCAGAAATATCTGGGACCCAACTGCAAAACTCTAATGTGAGAACAAGTAAGCACAATATAGTGACTTTAAAGGAAAATTCATTTCATGCATACTCAGACAAAAATGTCAGGACATGCGGAGGACGATAGCCCTCATTTCTTAAGGAAGTTTATCGGTCATGCGGTGATAGCCTGCTTCGGGACATGCGGAGGAGGTAGTCGAGGGGTGCGATATAGGCCCGAAAACCATCGGAACTTGCGGAGGACGTAGTCGGAGGTGCGACATACCCCCGAACACTGATAAATGCCTCGGATGGGTGCGGAGGAACATGGCAGGTAATCCGAGAACCCCCCCGATTCCTGACATCACAGAGCAGTGAACTCTGCCTATTTTTTCACTGTTTGTAGCCCTGCACTACATCTCTCTGCTACATCAGGGACTATACGGGTTCTTATTGCCATTTACGGTATACAGGGTGCGGCAAACGTCTTTGGAGAAACATATTCGATCTCCAAAACATGAGGAAGAAAAAATTGGAAAAATCGATGGTCGCTGTGTATTAATAGCTCACTTGCTAACATAAATAACATTTTCGATTCCAAAATTTCCTCCAGTGGTAGCGATCCAGGCTTGTCAAAAGGTAGATGAGACGTTGGCCCGGCGCACACACTGATGAACTGAAATTCATTTCGGGCCTTCTCCAATGTTTCGGAAGAGAGTCCAAATTCCTGTATGGTTTTAGGAATGTCATAACCTGCAGAATCTAGAAACCAATTCGGAATCTGCCAGAATAGATGTGGGACCTCGATGAGCGAATGTTTTTCTCCACCATGGCAATAGAGAAGAATACTCTTTTTGAATGCAGCACTCGCGGAAATCCTTGCGTTGAAGATTTTCCCAAATTGAGGGGTTTTCGGGAACTGTAAACTCATAGGCAGGGATAAAACTGTGTGAAATAAGCGAGAAATGCAAGAAATGAAGGCGCTCTTTACCATGTGTCAAAGGCGCGGACGAGTGCTCCGCCGCGGAGTGTGCACGCGTCCCGCCACGAAACCCTGTGAATGGTACGCATTGCACGCATCCACTGCGCCAGACCACCCACGGCGATAGCGTTAACTGGCGCGTCGGGCCGTTGAAAGGCCGGCGTGGCCGCGACAGCGATTCTTGTTTCTCTGCAGGTAGGTCATCATTCATTGTGTTCTTCTCACATTTGTGATGTGCTCACCTCCTATTTTACCACCCACACCTCAGCTCCTAGTCGAGGATTTCGGTTTTAAACACGCAAGAATAGCTGTTGTAGTGCGATTTCCGTGCCTGCGTGCGAAAATTTTGACCACTACCAAAAGCGAAGCTAGCAGTGAACTTAGAAGTGCCCAACCAATTTTTCAAATTTCCCAGAGATTTTTCCGGTTCCATAGAAGAAGGCTTCTACTCCCCCGCAGGGGTTCCACACAAGAATCTCCTCACAAGTAGATGGAGAAGCGGTGGGGAAAGTGCCTGCACTACCTGCGCGCCAGAGCCCGTGTCCCACCTGGACTTTCCGAAGTCTGTGTAACATACGAGAGGAGGAAACATCAGGATCGAAAATAACTTTCATGCTCACAACTAGGTCACAAAATGAAAACAACCACTGCTTCTTCCAAGTTCCTCTTCTGTGGGTTTTTAGCGAGCGTTTATACTTGTCCAAAGATTTTTGCCGCACCCTGTAAATCATGGTTTACAGGGAACGTCAATTACGACTGCCACTCCCGCGGCCGCAACATCCATGCGGCGCGTGCGAGCGCTGTGGATGTTGGATGTTGCCTCGCCCGCGCCACGTGGATGTTGCGGACGCGGGAGTGGCAATCGTAATTGACGTTCCTTGTACTCAAGGTGTTTCTGAAGTGTTTCTTTCACGGTGTGGCTGATACAAAATACAGTGCCAATAACACTGCGCATGACCAAACAGTGTAACCAACTTACTCAGAGGTCTTTTCCGGAATTACTACAGTAACAGAATTAATGCAAACTGCCGAAAACGACAGCGTACATGAAAGACCACAGGGTAAAGGATGAAGTGGTCGGCGTTAACCAATCCCGTTTGTGGGATGCTCCACGCATTCTACTTCATCTGAGCATCGTAGAGGGATTCAATGCGTGCGTGCCCTATACAGTGATTTCCGAGATGAATCCAATGCACCAATTGAGTGCATCATACCCCAAGCTCTCTGGTACCAATCTACCGACCCAAGCGGGAGGATGGCGCTCGGTTGGTCACGAGCGCGATCGAACCATCGACCGGGTGCATGGGCTTTCTGTTTCTGAGTTTCTTACCACTGCGCCACTCCGCGAACGGGAGTTGGAAAAACGATAAGTCAAAAAATCGATAAAAATGAACGAGCCGGTACTTTAGTGTGATATGCTCATCAGATTTAGAGGGAACGACAATCACGATTGAACGCTCTGTGCTAGAACCTCCATAGGCCTACAATGATTACGTAAACAACGTTTCGTCCCGATCAGGGTTAGATCGCAGTATGCTCCACTAGCGAATGCTCTGCGATCTCCACTAGCGAATGCTCTGCGATAAAAACATTAGTCGATGCCTCAATCGGTCCCTCGGTTGTGGGCACGGATGGAGCAGAGGCAAAGCAGCGGACTGGTAAGCAATTGAGGAGCAATGCTAAATGAGTTCGAAATCTCCAAGCGATGGTTGGAGTGATAAGTTTTGTTTAAAAACTCCCATTTTGGGACATGCGGAGGAGGAAACCGGGATTTGCGGAGGACTAAATCGGACTTGCGGTCGCCAAAACGAGGAAGTACAGAGATGGAAAAGACACAGACAAGGGCAAATGAGAACGTCCGTCATAGCGTTCTCACCAGTCGCCATTCCGAGCTTGCCAGCGAACTTCCATCCTGCATCCAGGTATCAATCGACGCAAAATCGTCAGCTGAACACGCTGGCAACCTGACATCCGGAAGAGGATTTCAATGAATCCTGACAAATCCACTCAAAGTTCGAAAATAGCCCAACTTGGTGGAAAAATTTCGACGTGGATTCAAAAGCAATCGGGGAAACTTGGACATCCTTTGAAAGAGCAAATCTTCCTCTATTTCATCGTTGCCTGACATTTGAAAAGGTTTACCACTGCACCCAAGACGGAGGGCGGCGCGGGCCCTACTTTTGCGCGTCTGCATTTTTTTTCAGAAATTTGGCACGTAGTTCTGATAACAATATGCAATCTATGCATGAAATGAATTTTCCTTTAAAGTCACTATATTGTGCTCACTTGTTCTCATATTAAAGTTTTGCAGTCGGTTCCCGGATATTTCTGAAAATAAATGTTGAAAATTCAAAAAAATTCATTTTTTCTCGAGTCGACTCTCATTCATAAATTCCCTTCAACTCCAATGTCTGATTATTTTCCAGTAGTACTGTTACTCTGCCACTACCACATAATCATGTTTCCTCAACACTTCTCCAGTTTTTAGAAAATAATGCTGTCAAAATCGTAAAAACCACGAGTGCTCAGGAGAATTTTTTTACGCAGCTTCCACCACAGTGGCACCCAGGGTTGGCTAAAAAAGTAAAGGTTGGGTGAGACTCATTCTCGGGGTATTCCACCTACGACCTTAAGCCCTGGGTATACTTCACGCGGCGTAATTTTGTCGCCGCGACTGAGTTTTGCACGAGAGATCCAGTCGCCGCGACTGGATCTCTCGTGTTTGGGCATACTTCATGTAATTAGTGAAGAACGCATTGATTTATCCGTTGTTCTGAACCCACCAAAACCTGAAACTCGAGCTCCATTCAATAATGTTTTCTGTGCTCAGGGGTAGTAAGCGTTGATGAAGCTAGTTCTTCGTTGAAAATACGCTTCACACTTACATAGTATTGGAAGATTACTTTGCCATTCCAAACTGGTTCTACTTTTATGTTTGCGTGGTAAGCACGTCTGTTCTGTAATTTGTTGAGATATTGATAAAATGCTCACAACGCGGAATTATACGAAATGTGGTTATGAAGAAAGAACTGGAAATCATCACAAAACACTGGAGTTTTGTCAAAAATCAAGAGTATACTGCTTGAAAAAAGAAGATTCATCCATATTTCAAACAAATTCAAAGCCCTGGGCTTGTTCGGATCTGAAAACTACAGAAATGAAGCAAATTCCAGGAAAAAGAAGAAATTGAGCGAGTCCTCCAGTCGCGTCGCTACGTCTAGACATAGTGACGCGACTGCATGAGAAATGAGGAGAATCGCCGGTGATCCACACAACGAAGTATGCCCAAGGTGCGACTGGCAAGCGATTTGGCCGCCACGCGATTCCTCCTGAGATGTGGTCAAAGCCGGTCGCGCGACTACGTACTGCTGTTTAAAAAGAGTGTGCGTGGAATGAACACGTCAGTTATTGTGATGTTTGTTAGTAGAATCGCGGGGCGTCCAAATCGCCGTCGCTGCAAGTATGCTCAGGAAAATAGAGAAATAGTAGAGAAAGAAATAGTTGCCGGCAAGCCTCTCTCGTTGCGGCTGTTTCAGAGGAAAGTGAAGGAACAACTATTCTACTAGGTTACCTTGAAAACTACTA
The DNA here is from genome assembly GCA_000688135.1 of Ancylostoma ceylanicum. Taxonomy (NCBI): domain Eukaryota; kingdom Metazoa; phylum Nematoda; class Chromadorea; order Rhabditida; family Ancylostomatidae; genus Ancylostoma; species Ancylostoma ceylanicum. The sequence goes on along the minus strand of JARK01001721.1, from coordinate 83,689 downwards.
CCTGCAATGATAGGTTTCACGACTTCCAAACAACGACCGTCGAGCACTGCAGTGATGCGAATTCCCAGGAACGAGAAAAGCATAGCAAGCAGTTGCGTTTGCACCCGACCAGGCACACAGTAGTAATAATTTCATTCTCTTTTCTCTTTTCCCGTTTCCAGCCCAAAACGAGAAGAAAGTTCATTCCTTACTAATCCCAATAAAAATCTCAAGACCAAGTGTCGTATGAAAAAAACATGAAGCGAACTGCAGTAATCTTCAAGAATCTCACGTTTCCGCTCGTTCTGCGTTCATAGTTAGCTATGAGAGTCTCATGGAATTGGAACAAGGTAGTTCTGAAGCACACATCATCTTTGCCCTGAAAACATTGTGGGTTACCCGTGCAACAACGTTTTGTGAGAAACGTACGTACAGTGCGTTTCATAGTTGCTGGACACTCTCCAACGGTATCATTCCTAGGTTTTCTGCAGACCGTGGAATTTCCTCTTTAGCAAAATTATAAGCAGCACTTGAGTTAACCTCAATACCCCCATTTTCAGCTCACAGCAGCAGCCCTGGTAGTTTAAAAACACATATTCTCCTCTTTTCAGTGTACTCGTAGCTAGGACATACCCTCACGTTTTAACAAGTTTATTCACCGCGCAATAGGGGTTATGAAGTTTTGATAGTTTTCTGGACTTCCACGGACCATACTGATTTCGTACAGTCTGCCACTGTTGCTCTTTTTTAGGCTGCCAAGGACATATGCATCTATAGAACGTTGCACATTCAAAACTACGAATCTCAATTTTTCATCCGCTCATTTTTGCTGGCCATGCGATTTAAAGTGGTTAAAAAGGATGCATTGTGGTGCTGCTTCATGGAGACAGTTAGAACTGGTTACATGCTGTTCCATCGGCCTCGCTGGATGCCAATCCAAAAAAGCACTACTCGCTTCACATTGGGGTGTTCCCACATTTTTTAAAATAAAACCTGTGATTTCATTGCTCAAAATTATGGATGTTACGCACTGACAGGCATTTTCTGACATCTGCGGCTACTAAATCAGATTCTACTTTCTAACTGCGTATGTGTTCGTGGGGAAGCGCACCCAGAAGCACGACAACACCCTTGCAAAAGTTCTATTTTTCTGTGAAGGTCACTTGCTGTCGGTATCACCCAATTACTCTTCTGTCGCCATAATTGACAAACCTGGTATATGACCACCAAAATCATCACTGATCATGACATCTGGAGCGAGATCTGGACACTTCCTCGCCTCGACTACGAGATTTTCTCACGACTTTTGTGTTCCTGCCCATTTCGTGACGAGCAGAGGCTTGAGTAGTCGAGGGGTAAAATCTGACTTAACGATGCCGTACATCAAAAAACGCCAGCAAGAAAGTTCTATCATTTCGAGCAGCCAATTCACAGGCTCTAATAAGAAAATGCTGGAAGAAGGGCAATTTATACTACAAGGACGTGCGCATTCGCGTAAAATTTCCGACAAAGGCCGGTCAACGCAGCATGTATTCTTCAACGAGAAGGTCGCGCGACCGCCGCGAGATTGTAAACGCGTGCGTATGAGTTGAGTCAGCGAAGCGACTAGCCCTACCGTTCGTCATATAGACGCATGCTCATCAATCGCACACATTTAAGTAGAAATTGCCCTATAGTCCGATGTCAGGCGAAGGTTACCTGCTTGGATCGCCACCTAGCAAAGCCAATGAAAATCCTAAATATATATATTACCAATGCTCACTGAATTTCTGCGGCATAACCACAGTGTATCCTTTCCAGTCACATTCGAGTGCGTAACCGTCAGCAATGAGCGGACGAAAAATTGAAATAGGTAGTCTTGGATGTGCGATGCTCTGTCGACGCATATTTGCTCAGCATCTCTATGTAGCTCAGCAGTGGCAGACTGCGTGAAATGAGTGCTGTCTAAGGAAGCCCAACAAGTCATAAACATTTCGAGAGTTTGGTTGCACAGCTTATGAATCTGTTAGAACCTGAAGAAGTGCTACTACTGCGAGTTGTGCAGAAAAAAAAGAAAAATAAAGCTTCAAGAAATATGGGTTGCCACTGTGAGCTCAAAAAGTTGTACTAGGGTTATTTTACAATACAATGGTACTAGAGAAATAATTCTACGGTACACTGAAAACTCACAGGTGGAAATGTTGAGGGGGTGTCCTATAATTATGATTCTTTATTATATTATAAAAATAGTTATATAACAATTTCCATGTTCCTTGATTCTTGAACCTGGGCATTTTCAAGATATGCTTTGTATACTGTTGCTGTCTCCAGGTTGTTAGGTGGAACTCGTTTTATTAACGGCCTGACGTTTCGACTTAAACGTCTTCTTCGGAGGCCTGAAAGTGGTGTAAAGCTCGACTATGCGTTCTTGGCCACCAAACGTTTTGTCCCCTCTTGGCTAGTGCAACATCATTCTGGATTGGCTATAGAGAACCATCCATAGACGACTGAAAACTAACCACCGTTTTTGAGTCCACCGTTTTGCGGATGTCCGGACCGTTCAGACACGTACACTACGGACAAGTGAGCGTTACCCTGCACCCTAGATGGAATATGGGTTCGGGTATCGTAGTGATCTACAGCTCGCATAATGATAGAAAGGGGAGGAAATCATTGGTAATCGACAGGCATTCATTTCTTTTATTCATGCTCGGGTTCCTGGCCGAAATCCAAAACCCTTCCATAGCTTTCCGCGCAGTGATGTCCGTCTCATGGGTGAGTATCGTACACATCACATTAAAGTCATTGCCATTGTGTGCTTCATGTCTATGCTTCCCAAGTGCTGATACAAGACTCCCTCGTCGTTTACTTGCTAGATGTTCTTTGATGCGAATGCTGAGCACACGGCCAGTCTCCCCAATATATAGAGCCCCACAATTTAAACAAGTCATTTGATAAATAACTCCTGCCTTTGAACAGTCTCCATCCTTTCCATACGGGCAGACAATGCAATCTTTCGATATGCATACCTTATCGTACAGTCTATTTCGAACCAACTGTTTTTTGATGTTATCATTAGGTATGTCAACCAGGGTAACATCATTTTGCAGTTGAGCTCGTTTCAAACACCGACGTATGTCTGCAGACATTTCATCGGAGACGAAAGGTAGGCAAAGCGCAAGCTTGTTTTCATGGGTTCTACGTGGCGTTTCTCTGAACCGTGTCCGAATCTGGGAGGAAGCCGTGTTTCCGTTGCTGTTCGCTATACTGGATGCCATGAGAAGTGATTCTCGCCGTTCGGCCTCTCCAGTACATATGTAACGAGTAGTCCTAAACATATTTCTTACAACGGCACGCTTAACGAATGCTGGATGTGCGGATGTGGCGTGCAGAAGTATGTTTTTAGACGCAGCCTTGCGATACCATTTTATTCTGATCGTGCCGCTGGACAGACTTATGTGAGTGTGAAGGTAGGCCAACCAACCATCTTTCGGGACTTCCCTTGTGAACTGGATATTTTCCGACTGTCCATTGAGGATGTTAAAACACTCATCCATTTCGGATTGTGTTGAGGTGGCGATGAAACAGTCATCAATATATCTGCAGTATAAGAGTGGTAGGCGTGCTAGTACTGGTGGTTCAATTTTGCTCATGAAACAAATGGCCAGAACTGGTGCTAGCCTTTGCCCCATGGCGAGCCCTCGTATTTGAGAGAAGTATTAGGTTGATGCAAAAGAAATGGCGCTTTCACGTGTTGACTACATTTTTTTCTCACAACCCTAATAGACGGCAACCTCGGCAGACGACATAATACCTTCGATTAGTGGGGACCATTGCTTATTGCATGGGCAGGTCCCCGATTCCCTGCACAGAGAATTCGGAAAACAGAGAACCGAAGAACAAGAAAATCTTCGTCTTCAGGTCGTCATGTTTGACAGCTTTTTTTCTTGTAGGATAAAGGATTCCCAAGCTGGGAAAATTGACAGGAACGCGACAGTTTACCTGTAGGATACAATGAGTACTCAATTGTTTTACATGGGGGTAATCAAAATTGGAACCAGCTCTCGGAAGCAAAATTGTTGGTGAAAAGTTGGGCTGCAGAAAATGTGCTTTTGAGCATCTTTAGCTTTTTTCTAGCAGACCTCTCGTGACATTCTGAAGCAATTAACAGCAACAGGTATTGCGCAGGGTGATGTCTTCAAAAACAGCTCGGAGAGAATCATCCACCAAGAATCCTAGAGAAACCAAAGAAAAAGCTTCGAAAAGTGCTCGTCTCTGTTTGACCAACAGCAACTCCGTTGCACCAGGCCTCCTATGTGGGTTAGGTACTGACGTCCGGACCTAACACAAAAAAGTTATTTTGGACTGTGTCGCTTGTGGTATTACAGAAAAATCCTCAAAATTCAAAAATCAAGGATCAGGATTTTCGGAAGCTTCCTGTTATTTCGTGTTTTCTTGCCCTTGCCGACACCTCGTATACGCACAGAACGAAAAAGCTTGCTTCTCTCTACCAGAATATATTTTCATCTTGATGTCGTACTACGTCCAATCCAAAATATACGGTTCCGAAAAAAAGAGCGCCATTTCTTTTGCATCAACCTAATATTTTCCCGACCACTTAAAGATGTTACAATTTAAACATTGCTTGATTAGTGTAATAGTGCGTCTGATGCTGAGCCCATACATCTCAATGCTGGCAGCATGAACTTCTAACATTTCCGAAACTGCTTGCAAAGCTCGGCTGTTTTCGACATTAGTGTACAGAGAAGTCACGTCAAATGACTCCATAACACTATTACTATCGAGACCTGAAGCACGTAGTCGTTCAAGGAACTGTTTTGTATTGGTCAGGTGCGAGGGTATTTTCGGTAGTAGCTGGCCTACGATTTTTGTTAAGAACCACGAAATCCGGTCGGTTGGACCTCCTACACAACTCACGATAGGCCTGATTTTGTATATGTCCGGCGACATTGATCGCATATCGTCTGATGACAATTTATGAGTTTTGACAAGGCTGTAGAATACTGGACATTTGGGGTGATCTATCTTGAGCCTGCTTACAAATCTTTCATCGATTCCGGATTCGTTAAGCGTGCCGTTGTACGAAATATGTTTAGGACTGCTCGCTACATATGTACTGGAGAGGCCGAACGGCAAGAATCACTTCTCATGGCATCCAGTATAGCGAACAGCAACGGATACACGGCTTCCTCCCAGATTCGGACACGGTTCAGAGAAACGCCACGTAGAACCCATGAAAACAAGCTTGCGCTTTGCCTACCTTTCGTCTCCGATGAAATGTCTGCAGACATACGTCGGTGTTTGAAACGAGCTCAACTGCAAAATGATAGTACCCTGGTTGACATACCTAATGATAACATCAAAAAACAGTTGGTTCGAAATAGACTGTACGATAAGGTATGCATATCGAAAGATTGCATTGTCTGCCCGTATGGAAAGGATGGAGACTGTTCAAAGGCAGGAGTTATTTATCAAATGACTTGTTTAAATTGTGGGGCTCTATATATTGGGGAGACTGGCCGTGTGCTCAGCATTCGCATCAAAGAACATCTAGCAAGTAAACGACGAGGGAGTCTTGTATCAGCACTTGGGAAGCATAGACACGAAGCACACAATGGCAATGACTTTAATGTGATGTGTACGATACTCACCCATGAGACGGATATCACTGCGCGAAAAGCTATGGAAGGGTTTTGGATTTCGGCCAGGAACCCGAGCATGAATAACAGAAATGAATGCCTGTCGATCACCAATGATTTCCTCCCCTTTCTATCATTATGCGAGCTGTAGATCACTACGATACCCGAACCCATATTCCATCTAGGGTGCAGGGTAACGCTCACTTGTCCGTAGTGTACGTGTCTGAACGGTCCGGACATCCGCAAAACGGTGGACTCAAAAACGGTGGTTAGTTTTCAGTCGTCTATGGGTGGTTCTCTATAGCCAATCCAGAATGATGTTGCACTAGCCAAGAGGGGACAAAACGTTTGGTGGCCAAGAACGCATAATCGAGCTTTACACCACTTTCAGGCCTCCGAAGAAGACGTTTAAGTCGAAACGTCAGGCCGTTAATAAAACGAGTTCCACCTAACAACCTGGAGACAGAAACAGTATACAAAGCATAATTATATAAAATATTAATTATAACTATATAAAAGAATGATTAAATTGTAATTATTATGAAAAAAACATTAGCAGAGGTTGATGTTGTCGCGATTGCGTTCGTGATTAGACAGAACCATGTCCAACTCGTGCCTGAACAATTTCTTGGTATTTTTCGTCCATATACTCAGTCCAAGATAGAGCATAAAGCAGCATTGCGTAGTTAACAATGACCTCTTTTCTGGTGGAGAGCAGTATGCTGTTAATCCTGAAAGTAAAAAATTTCTTGGAAACAGCTTCCTCAACTTTAGGCACGATGCTATCCACCAACAAAATTCTATCCAAACCCCCTTGACGCACAGAAACGTTCCCCAGGAATCCGTTTACTATAAACCCGTCACGATGTTTCTGTCACTTTCTGCTTGCAAACACTCCATGACGAGGACTGATGATTTGATGAAATTGTACCCACGTTTCCTGTTGCGTTTTTGCAGCGATAACGATAGGGTCGTTAATAATGTAGGAATGGTGAATCGCCGGAACTGTCTTGAGAAGATATTTTGTCCAGTTGACCTAGAAACAATATTCATTTATTCATTTCCACTAGCGCCCCTACGGGACGCTAGGAAGTGGGGTGGGGCAGCCACTTGAAGTTTGTGCAAAGTAATCACACTTTTGGAGACTTTAGAAAATTAAGAAACAAGCGAAAATCGTCACCTTGATTAAAACCCTGATCGAAAATTCTTCATCACATATTGTCATGTAAATTACTCCCCGGTGTAATGTCCTCCCGTTCTTTATCACAGCATTTATTTACTGTATCTGGACGTCTCCCACACTGTTGAGCTGAAGAGCTCTGGTACTCCTTCGATAAACCCGTGCCATATTCTTTTATACGCTATCGAGCTGCGGCGCACCCTCCTTACCCAAGGTTTTCCCACAATGCTGAGCGCTGACTAATTTTCTCCATCGGTGGACCCACATCCTTGGGGCTTCCAAGATAATGGGACCAAGACATCTTTTTGTATCGATGGACCCATATCTTTGGCGCCGCCAGCACAACCTCCCTCCATTGGTGATCTCGTATCTGTGTTTTTTGCAGCGCTGGGCGCTGGCGCACCCTTCGCACCATGGGACCGATTTCCTGGCATTTTCAACACTGATGAGACCCTGTATACCATCGGTGTACACGCACCCTTTGTAGATCTCGAGTGCAATAAAAGGAAGTTAAGGAGTGTTCAGAAAAGGTTGTGCCGCTACTCAGTGGCCTCGGTGTTGCAGATCCCCTCTCCCGGCCACCTACATCGTGGAGCTGATGTGGGTCGTGCGTGGGCCGCACAGCAC
>JARK01001721.1:59249-75340 GCA_000688135.1 Ancylostoma ceylanicum | reverse complement strand
CCTCCAACACGCTCTATCACGCTCTATGGGCGGAGCCCATGATGAAAGAATGCGATCACGTGCCGGTCCCCCACGTCTGCGCTCTAGAAAATTTTGTTGCACTACCAGGATTTATATAAGAGGATCTCACACAAAGTTTAGAAGTGGTTGTGCTTTTCCCGAGTTCCGGAGCAATTGCCAGCCGTTCCAAATATCCTAGTCGGACAAATTATAACAGGTGTACATCATGTAGTCCAAGCTTTACATTTTTATTGCGGTAGCGAAGAGAAAGCTCATAAGGCTATTGTTGCGTATCGCGAAACGACATGTCTACAAGAATGTCAGGGGAGAAAATAACATCTAATGGCTGTAATTATAGGAATCCGACTCGGTCGGATGACAGAGGATGCGTATCGATTCTCGTTTTTTGGATTCCGGCGAGGATCGCTACGCATTCTTTGTTATCGGACCGGATCGGACACCATAAATACAGCTTCAAGGTCTCCGAATGTGGTGGCCTCGAACAGAACAATAGTAGGGGGTTGTGAGCTTGCACACTGCACTCTGAGGTCCGCAATTTGGGATGTATGGTTGCGCGAACGCTTCATTTGAGTTTGAGGCAGCACCCACGAAAAAATTTGTCACTCAGATTCTAGCATGCTCGTGGGTTTTTGACTATGAGGAGCACAGGTAAAGTATTCAATCGTATCGGAGCCCATGATAAAATGGTTCTCGAATGCTATCAATTTACTGCATTATAACAAGACGGCCGAGTTGCGCGGATAGGGTAGATCAAGAAAAAACTATACCCGTGCTCATCGAAGTTGAAAACTTAAAATTGCGTCGAAGTCTAGATGACCAAAATTTTCGTGGTGAAAAAAACATGAATCTTTCTGATTTTCGTGGTGAAAATGACAAAAACAAAAATCAGCCATGGTTCCAACATCTGTGCTGGAAGTGCTGTCGGCGATTGCTCTTACCCTTGAGATATCACAAGTACAACTCTATTTTAACATTTCTACTCAGCCCAAGGCAAATCGTACCAGCTCGCTGGTACGAATTGTATGTCTGTATATTTTATACTTATATATGTTTATTTTGTATATCAGTGTCTTTCGTAGTGAATTTCGTGTTAATCGCTTCGGAACATACGAGATTGGAACGATAGTTGCTCACTGCGCACGTTCTTTACGTTCTGCAAAAAAATGGTCTCGGAAGGGACCGAACTCTTTATCGTGTAGGGGGTGGTGAAAGTGGTAAAAGATCTATGGAAACATTCTTTCGTTTGCAGGCGGTTCAGAAAGAATTTAGTTTTGCAGCTTTCCTGCGGTAGCAAGAACCATAGTCATGATAATGGCCAGATTGGTTCGAATCCTCTTGATGGTAGAAAAAAGTTCCGTTCCGGGCGGATAGGGCTCAAACATTCATGAGTTGCGGCCTCATTACGACCTAAATACGGATGCTTTTCGTGCTGATAGGAATGAAAGCTCCAATTTCTGCGGCTCTATAGCGGCCTGAACCCGGATAATCCTCGGGCGGAAAGAACCAAACGCTCGTTTCGACTCTCGCCCCCCGCCCGTTCCAAACGGTATTTGCCGGGGTTTCGCTCCCGGAATTGTCTGAGCAAGTAGTAGCTCGGGCGGGATGAGCATATCATTTGGAACACAGAAACAATGGAAGATTATCGAAAACGTCCAAATTATGGTAGAAGCTAAACTTTTGCAACGTTCACGCGGGCTTATACTGCCATTTAGTACCTGAAAGATTCAAACTTTTCCTTCTAATGTACATTATTGACTGAGAGTCCACTGATTCATCCACTTTGCCTTCCGTCTTGAGATCCGCAGCCCTTTCACTTTGTTAGTGGCTCCACTCACCATCCCCTCGGTATTTCACCTGTCATGGTGGCTAGGCCACACCCAATTGTTGCTCGATGTAATTTTAGTTTTGGGCCTTGGCTGACCGATCATCGGTCTCTTTTCCTATTTTGCTTGTTTATTCTAAACAAATGTTTGTTAATTAAACTATTAAAACAGAAGCATGTGATCTCAGACATCCGGGAACATTACATGGAGGTCCCGGGGAGATTTCTGTTTTGAGAATATTAGTAGGCCATGGCTCAAACTCCGTTTTGTAGGCCAACAAAACGCGAAAATAATACCTCGAGGTACTCTTTCTTCTAATAAACAAAAGTCCGTTACTTGTTCCGCATGCGTCCTACCAAATGTAAAATACGTCTGTTCAATGTCGCGCATGGATATGGCAGAAGAGTAGAACCAGTATTCACAATACTTTCAAAATGAAAAAAAAACGCATGCAAATTTGTTCTGTTTTGTGTGTTCTATCACAAAGAGGTATCAAATCCTCACATAGGATTGCGGGAAGTACGATGTTCACTAGTACAATACAAATTGCGGTTACTTAGAGTGACATTCGTACTTTCCGATTCAGTTTCACATAAAGGCCGATTACGATTGGTTGTAGAGGCAAGACAACTCCATTTTTGAACTAGTCCCTTGAAATTTTCAACTTGAATTCTTCCTGCTGTCCATGCCACGCTAGCATGTAAATATTGTAAATATGGGTACCCAAAATTCGAAATGTTAGCTGCAAACATTAGTAATAAACAAAAAATGGCTTGTTTTGGTTACTTTCTCAGACTCAGACATTCGCGGGATAAGAGCCGAGGCGGAGCACAAGCGGCATGACACCTGCGCTTCAATCCCCGAAGTGGGCGGAGTCTTCGCCCGAGCATCCGCACTGAGTGCCCTAGCTGCTGCTCTTTGCGCCCGTGCTGCTGCTCCTGCCAGTCCCATTTGCCTGCGTTTGTCGCGCTTTCAACCTGCGTCAATGGGCTGAAGTCCCCTTTTCGCATGCTCTGCATCTGCCTTATTTGCAGTTTCCCGTTTGATTACGGTATACCCCACATTTTCCTCCCAATTAATGTATGCTTCAACCTCCTCCAACTCGCCTACTGAAAAATTTGACTGGTTTGTTCGTGATTCGTGAAGATTACCTCTATCCGAGCGCCTATTTACTCTCTACCACCACCGCTTCACCAGGACATCCGTAAATTTTATTAACTTACTCCCACGCAACACGTCCCCCCACCCCGCACCATCGCTTTATCTGGAGAAACTCTATTTGCAACCTTACATCCCATTAGTATTCTACTACTAGTGTGTGTTACATCGTTTCGAAATGTTTCCGTTCCAAATAGTTCTAGTTCCGTATAATTTCATTCATATGGCTCCTTTGTATTTTGCCATGGAAGTTTGTTTTTCTTCTCCACAACTATTTCGAACACTTTGCCCTTCTTCCACTAAACTGACGAGTTTGTTAATGTTGGGTGTGCAAACATTGCTGAATGACGTTGACGTGCCTTGCAGGTGGTGATATTGGAAGGGTGATGAGTGTATGTAGAAAATCTCCCATACATGATGAACAAGGATGCATTTTGGGTCTTTTTCTTTCTTATTGCTGTAGTTTCACTACTGACCTTAACTCGATTCATGTCAAAAACCAAAAATGACAGTTTATACCCTACAAACCAAGTGAGAATCATTGCGGTGGCTTCAGTCAAACTGCGTCCACATTATTCAAGCTTATGAAATGTTCTTCACATTTATTGTGCTTGTAGCAGCGTCAACACCGTTGTTCAGAAATATTCACATAACCAACATTGATTGACACTGAGTGGAAGAACGGCGGAAGCGTACGAGGGAAATTATCGTGTTCAAAATAGTTGCAAATGTGTCGAAACAAAAAAAAACCAGAACAAGGAAAAAACTAGACTGCTAGAACACAAACGAACCGCCGCACGAGTGAGAACATATGGAAGCAAAACGATTCAAAACAAATCACCAGTAAAAACGCACTATAGTGGTAGAATTTGGGCAATTGAACTTTGAAGTCAAAAGCTTCATTCATAGTGCGTCGGAGTCCGATTCGGTTGGATAAGCCTCATTCATAGCGCGTCGGAGTCCGATTCGGTCGGATAACAAAAGATGAGTATCGATCAGACTTCGGCAGGAGCTTGACTCAAGGCAAGCGGAACTTCGTAGAAGGTGAGGTGAGCAAAGCGGACTTCGTACCTGGGATCTGCACTTTGGTCAGATAACCATTCACTCCTCTGCGAACGGTCTAATTATCATCCACTCGTTAGATATAACTAACGATAAATTAGCTAACGCTAAGTTCTACACAAATCCGAAAAATAATTGGAATCAATTGATTTTGGTAGGAGTTGCAGCTGAAAAAGTACCTAGCAGTACCCACAGCTCCGCCGGTACTGGACGGATCCTCCTCAAACTTTCTAGTAAGATTGAAGGTGCTACTGTTCTGCCAACTGCCAGAGGAAATTGGATTTAATTGATTTTGACGAAAGTTTGTGAGGTTAATATGCGGAAATTCCGCCAACAGCACTGCTGTCAGCGCTTGTGGCAGGACAAGTTCTACACGGATCTTTCGGTAAACAGGCATATAGCTACAATTAACTAAGTTCTATACAAATTTGAAAAAGAATTGGAATCAGTTGATTTTGGTAGGAGTTGCAGCTGAAAAAGTACCTAGCAGTACTCACAGCTCCGCCGGTACTGAACGGATCCTGCTCAAACTTTGTAGTAAGATTGGAGGTGCTACTGTTCTGCCATCTTCCAGAGGAAATTGGATTTAATTGATTTTGAGAGGAGATATTGCTCAAGAATCCTCTGAACCCTAAATTTACCCTAAAATTTAGGGTTCAACACCGGTCCAGAGAATTTTCATCAAATAACTTTCTTCAAAATCAATTATTTCCAATTGTACCAGAGCGGTTAGCTAGAGGACAGGCTGCTCGTTCGAATGAATAGCAAAATGGCCTAGTTCGTTTAGCTACAGCGAAAATACAACCCTTAACAATGTTCATCTGCACCAGTTCGGTTCAACTTCCTTTAATATCTTTTCCCAAAATCAATTATTTCCAATTTTATTCACATGGTTGGATACAGCACCACTTCCTCTTTCGTTTCGATGAAAAGATTTTATCAGAGCTTCTCTATTTTTCATGATTTTCCACAATATTCTCGGGAAAAAAATTTCGTGAACGTTTCTTTACGTGTTTAGACGTGCTTCCCCACCACTAACACGTTAGCTACATCATCCTGCTGAAGATCGATCGATGCTGGCTTGTTATCCTTCTTCAAAGGGGGGTTCGTAGATTTTCCACATATCAAAGGGGACTTCGTAAATTTTTTCGCTCGAGCTAAGCTCGTGCCGAACTCTGGTATCGATCCTCGTCGGTCGGATTCCGACGAGGATCGATACGTATCATTTCTTATCTGACCCAATCGGACTCCGACGCACTATAAATAACGCTTAAGGGCGCGTCAATACAGGGCGAAAGTAGGGCTCCGCCCACGCCCCTCCTCACAACGCCGCTGACCAATCAGCGGGACGCATTCACTCGAGCGCACTAAAGACAAGTATAGCTGCACTGCGCGCCCCTCAATAGCTCCAATGCAGTCCGAACACACGAATTGCTGCAAGCGCAACAATTCGTCAGTTTAGGCTGGGGTTGAAAGCTTAGTCTGGTTCGGCTGCCGCTCCAATCCCGCGAATATCTGAGGATATAGACTGAACTCACAGAGATAAAATCGATATAATTGCCGCCAATAAGTGTCGTTATACGCCACAGGAAGCAACTTGACGCAGCTCAGGTCACCAGACCTCAGGTAGTGGCCACGATAATGCGTATAAAAGGTGGTCACCGCAACAGTTTGAGCAGTTGCGCTTTCTGCTCGAGTAGTAGAATACCGGCATATCGTTGAGATCAGTCTCGAAATTCCCATACGGATCACGGACTCACTTCGAACTATAAACGAATCAAAAACGAAAACGCTTGCACCGTGCAGTTCCCTGCATACACTGAGGAGTTGCAGAGCCGAGCAACGAGATCAGCAAAAGCGGACTAACTCAATCCTAGAAGGAGTACGACAACGGTTAGAGGAATCTCCTCCTTTAATGATACCTACATCGAATCCCGTAGAAAGACCTAGCGAGGGGGAGATGAGCGTCCACGTTAATATATCTGACTTGTTCTTACCAGCTTTGAATTCGTGGCCTGTGTACGACGGCTATAATATGCCAGTGGTGAAAGTCGTTCGTGATCTGAATGAAAAGGCCACTGCGGCAGGATATGACGAGGAAAAGCTTGCAAGACTATTACCACTACAGCTGAGCGGAGCTGCCAAGGTAAAATATACGAGTTATTCGCAGACGATGAAGCAAAACTACCGAAATGTCTTGGACCAATTGAAAAAGGATTTTCGAAACCAAAACTATATCGAAATCGCGAAATCGGAAATAAATCCAATGAAGCAAAATCCTGACGAAGATGTGATTGTCTTCGGCCAGCGGGTTAAAGACCTAGTTGAAGATGCTCATGCGGATAGTGGTGTTGATGCCATTGCTGGTATAACCTGCAAAGCATTTCTTCGTGGTCTGAATACGGAAGAGAAGGAACAACAGTTACTGGACATCGTTAAAAGAGAACGAGGAGTACTAGATAACGCAATGGTCAATGCTATAACGGAGGTAATCGAAAATTTGAAGCTCACGGAAACCAACCATCACGGACATGGCTGCTGCAGTTTTGTTCAGAGGTCGTGGTAGAAATTACGCAGGAAATCAGTACCATAATAGTCAAAACACGAGGGACCGACGTTATAACCAACACTACGATCAGAATAGTCCACAATCGTTGGCACAGAGGGGAAATTCGAATGCAAACAGGTCCTATTATTATAGAAACTACAATAATCGTAGTATAATCGCGGAAATAACTATCAGCGAGAGCCCATAACCGACGGAAATCATCATACACGTTACAGATCTAGAAGTATTCAGAACCGTCCACAACGGAATCGATCGCGTAGTCAAAACAGTTTTAGTAGAAGAGGCGTAAGTTCGGTTCTTAGCACAACACCGTCACTTTTTATAGCATTGTCTCTGTTTTGCCTAATGGACACTGCAAACGAAACGGAAAACGTGTACGAGCTTTGTGGGAACGGTAAAGCAGGCTTTCCTCTAGCCATTCCGAAACCACTCGAGTGTACTCTGCCAAAAATTAACCACTGGTGCTACTGACACAAGGGGAAGTTTACGTCCAAAGTATGAAACCGGTCAAATTCGAAGCGTTCCACTGTTTCGACAAGTCGAGAGTAGTTTGCACTAGTTCGTTATTTCATTTAACTCTACAGGTTGACTCTGATGATACCATCACGGAACCGATAACACCAGAACAATGCCGACAAATGGCAGAAACAAAACGGTACAACGGTACTTCGTTGAAAACACTTAACGAGTTTTTATATAGCACGGGGAATGAAGTCTCTTTTTCATATCCAATTTTTGGAAGAAGATGCGGTACAACGTCCAATATTTTTGTAGAATTCGGGAGAATTATGACTACGGATGGATAAACTATGATCTCCAACGTGGGAGTCATGGATGGTTGTAAAATCGAAAACGGTTACTGTTCTCAGCCACACGGAGTACTTTCATGGAACAAACCAAAAGAAAAGATTCCGCAGTGCAAATTCGTAAAGAGTGCGGTTTCACCTATGTATATTTCGCCGGATCACGTTTTGAGCGACAAATTACAAGCAGTATTCCATTTTGACAAAGAAAATGCGGCCAAAAACTATAGAGAAAATTGGTGCACACCTAATTCCGCAATACGTATGTTAAATGGTGTATACCTGGATTTTCCTAAAATATCGGAGTTTCTCGAGAATCGAGCAATATTCGAACTTTCAACAGAACGACCAGATATCGTGAGGTATATCAGTGGAGGCCATCATAATGACTCTCAGAAGCTACACTTACAACAAAGTAGAATCCGAAGGTCCATGAATGTGCTTTTAGAAAATACGAACTCCGAGATAGAGTCAATGATTTTCAGCGACAAAGAGAAAATATTCGCTGAAGCGAAAGAGATTGCGAAGGGACAGTTTTTGACCATGTTTTCCAACGTTCCCAGTGATAATTCGCATCTTTCTCACGACGGGATGCAAGACCAGAGACATTACGAACTGAATGTGAGGAATTAATTCTTGTCATTTCGGTTACAGGAGCAGATCAATAACGATTTCCGCTTTTTGTGAGGTAAGGTATGTGATATTCTCAATACGGAAGTGCGTGTTATAAACTCAAAAGCGAAATCTGACCCAACTACAGCAGCACGCATTTTAACAAACGATGACAACGTGGCCGCAATCATGGCCGGAGAAGTTCTTTTAGTTTCTCGGTGCCAAAGCGTAAAAATCGACGAGATATTCTACAACAATAAAATTAACGGCATTTGTCTCGCGCAAACACCAATACGGGTCGACACAAAAATATATTTCTTGTTGCCAGGCTCGAATAAGGAATTGACTACCGAAAGCGTTCAAGTTGATTGCGCTCATATTCCTGCTAGTATTGTGAAATCAGGATCATCTTGGAAGACGACGAATGGGGAAGTCCACGTATCGGAAATCGCGCTCAATTTGCCTTTCCATAACTATTCCGAAATGATATTCTCGGCAAATCCTATTTTCCACACAAAGAGATGCGGGAACCACCACTAAATTTCGACATAGCGACGAATTCAATACAGAATTAACTAAGGCGAAGAGAGATGGGTTGCAACTAGCATCCAGTATTGAGGAAAACGGAGCAGGAGTTTCACAGCAAGGAGCGAAAATACTGATGGACGCAGTACCAGTGCGCACGATCGCCGTTATAGTAGTTTTCGTCATAGGTTTTGTATTTCTAATTGGCATATGTGGTTGCTACTACTATTCTATTGCTCATACGCAGGGATGTGCAACAGAAGACGAAATTACGCATCAAACAACGAACAATGCGAACTTGGTCAAAGAGTAAGCAATATCATTCCGCAAGAACCGTTCAAAGTCCACAGAAGAAAACCACGTACAGCTTCGCAACAACGAAGCTTTTGTCATACGTACCCATTGTAATGAGTATCGTTAGTTCAGTCGAGGGAAAGTATACCGCACCATGTTTCGTACCTGTAAAATATCACAGCGAAATAATATCCGCTCTTGTGGATACGGGCAGCTCGATTACGTTCATCAATGAAAAGACAGTTGTTAGACTAAAAGTAACAGTGACCAGGGAGAAAATGACACCGGCTATTGCTGCAAGCGGAACTACGATATCGTTTATTGGACATGCAATTATTTTATTTTTTTTAATTATTGCCATTACGTTTTCGAACATAACGAAAGAGCACCGTGTTCTCGTTACTAGTCATGAATTTAGCCCTTCTCCAATAACGTTAGGTATGGATTTTCTGACAAATATCGAAAAACCACTGAAATTCGACTTGCAAAGAAGGATACTGTCTGTGGGTAGATCTTCTGTGCCGATTTTAGGTGAAAAAGAAGTAAAGACGTCAAAGAGAACATATGCCATTCGTCTACCAAGAAAGATTACTTTGCTCCCGAATTCCGATAATTTCGTAATAGCGGAAATCGATGGATCGTTCTCAGATGAGTGCGAGTGCGTTGCAGAGGACACGGTATCTGATCCAATCCCCGATGGGATACTTGTGGGGAAAACTTTATCATGTCCAGGATGATCTAAATCGTTTCCACTTAGAGTACTGAACACTTCGAATGCGCATGTCACTCTTTATCCAAATCAACATATAGCAAACGCCGAAGAAATTGAGAAACAACTACTTCGTCCCATTTACTCTGTTTTCGAAGCTACTGAAACTGTTCGCAAAAATCACGCTCGCAAACAGATCAAAGAAAAAAATCGATCATGTTCCAGAAGAGGTCAATTCCGATGATTTCGATAGTGGTGACTGCATCACTAAAATAAACTGGAAAGATTCGAAACTTCGCCTGGACCAGAAATCCCGAATTGTCGATTTAGTGAACGAATAAGGTGACATTATTCTAGGTAGAAACAAAAGCTTAGGTCGATACACTGGCAAAATCCGAAATAGAATCGAGCGAAAATTCAGAGATCCCGAGGCAGCGCGCTTACCGCGTTCCACTTCAACAACGACAGGAAAACGAAAAACAAATACGCGAACTTTTAGAACATCGTATAATAGAAAAGAGCACGTCACCTTGACTCAACATGGCGCTTTGTCGTAGACTACCTTGAACTCAATTCAATTACGAAAACTAAAACGTATTTGATCCCAAATATTTAGGAAATAATCGATCTGACTGCAGGGGAAGCATTTTACACCACTGTTGATTTCAAATCCGGATTTCATCAGATACCGATGGAAAAATCGCATCGCGAACGGACGGCCGTGATCTGAAGAGCTATTTCAAAGAATCCGCAGCGAAATTAAATGGGAAATGAATTCGGAATGAAACTTCGTCTTGGTAAGTGCGTTTTTGCCGCTGAAGAAGTCGAGTACTTGGGAGTCTTAATAAGCAAGAACGGATCACGAATTACAGTTGTCTTGAATAACTAGAGCAGTGGACCAAGATTGTTACAGATCTTTATTCCGGCTAACGTTTCGGCGTCGTCGCCTTCGTCAGAGCCTATATAGCCGTTTAGCCGCGATGAGAGGGACCGCCGCGTAGAATATGTGTGCCGCTACTCACGAATTAATCCTACAAAAACAGAAAAAGTACGAAATTTTCCAACACCAACGAACGTTACTGCGGTGAAGTCATTTTTGTGTGCAGCTTCATATTTCCGCAGATTCATCCAAAATTTTGCAAAAATTGCGAGCCCTCTCACGAAACTAACGTCTAAAACCCAGAAGAAATTCGAATGGCGGACAGAACAACAGAACGCATTTGATGAACTAAAGAAACGATTATCGATCGCCCCTGTTTTAGCCTCTCCTTGGCCTGGCATTCCATACGAGATTCACACAGACGCATCAACAAAAGCAATAGCAGCGACATTGCTACAGGAAAATCCGAAAACCAGTCAGATACATCCGATAGCTTACGCCTGTTTAAACAAGCACGAAAAAAATTACTCAATCATCGAATTAGAAGCTTTAGCGATAGCTTTTGGATTAGCTCAATTTCGACCATACGTTTTTGGAGCAGAGATTCTCACGGATCACGCACCGCTATGTTCCCTTTTCCACAGGACGGACTTAACTGGCAGATTAGCTAAATATCAAGTCGCGATTATGAGTTATGACGCAGAAATTAATAACCGTCCAGGGAGACTCAACGCTGTTGGCGATGCATTATCACGCTACGATGGAAAAACAAATGCGGTAAATGCGGTTACACAATCACAGTTGCCAACTTTGGAAGAAGTACGACGAAACCAATTAGCCAGCCCTTTCTTTGAAAGGATGGAACGCTTGAGGGAATCCCCGGTGGATCCAAGCATCCGGAAAAAACAGTTCTGCCTATTGGATGACGTTTTATACTACGATGATGGAAACAAATACCGACTAGTAATTCCGAACGCGGAACTTCAAAAACGAATAATTGCTCACCATCACGAGAGTGTCCTTGATGGCAATCACTTTGGTGTTGCAAAAACACGCCAAAAAATACGTGATAAGTTCTGCTGGAGAAACATGAACGTACACACCTCAGAATTTGTCAAATCATGCGAGATGTGCCAATTTGTAAAGAGCCCGTATCAGTGCATACGACTCGAAAAGTTGGGAACTTTTGCCGAAACGAACAGACCGTTCCAAAGAGTGCATTCGAATATCATAGGCCCACTACCAATATCCTTGGGAGGACATTCGTTTGTATTAATACACACGTGTTCGTTCACCAAACACGTCATCTGCAGTCCCGTTTCGAATCAGAAAACGAAAACCATTGCAAAAGCATGATGTAATTTGCAAATTCGGAGTTCCTGAAGGACTTGTGTGGCTCAAATTATACGAGCGACCTTTTCAAGGAAATCGCGAGCATTTGGGAACTAAACACAGACTGACAACAGCATATCACCATCAGTTCAATGGGCAAGTCGAGAGGTACGTCAAAAAGGTAACGGATAGCGCAGTTCTGCAAAGATTCGGTGGATAGCTGGTCAGACTCTCTACAATTGGTAGTTTTCGCAATAAATACGTCAAGAAACGAAACTACTCGAAAAACACCTTTCTTTTTAATGCATGGAAGAGATCCCCAGCTGATTTCGCATGTTGTTCTGAAGTATCCACAGAGAACCTACTGCGATCCCTACTCGCACAAAACTGAACTTCTCTTTAACATCACAGTGGCTTGCAGAGCCAATAAAACACGTATAGAAAAGGCGATGATGGTGCACAAAAATCAGTTCGACAAAAACTGTCCGATCAGGAAAGAAGTATAGTAAGTAAGTATAGTATCAGGAAAGGAAAGAAGTACGGGACCTCGTTCTATACGAAAAGAAACTATGAACACGAAATTTGATGATTCATGGAAAGACCCATATCTCGTTGTAGACATCCAAAAACCGAATGTTTCGCTTCAATTAGTCGGAAGACCATCAAATATCGAAAAGGTACACCTAAACAGAATGAAAGTCTAGGGAACAGATACCATGTTTATTAGCACCTCAGGAAGAAACGTTATTAGCACCTCAGAAAGAAACGTTATCTGGAATGGTCGTAAAAGATGTACCCCCAGTACTAAGGCGGTCAAGTCGATTGAATCCTCAAGTGATACCGAGTTCGGAGAGCGCGAAAAATCGTGTATAAATAACGAGCAGGGAGGCGAAAGTAATACTGTTCTCTTCTAGTCATGTACATATCGTTCTTTCTGATTTTTCTCCAGCTTTTGAAAAAAAATCGAAAAAAAATCGTATTAATGACAGGCACTTCTTCAGATGGCTGCCGAAGATATGAGAATTCGTACTCTCGGTCATTCCGATGACGATGAGTTGGATCTAGAATACGTGCCGCACAAAACAATGTTTGAGGTAAAATTCGCTTTAAAAAACGAAAAGCTTTGACAATGGCTTAAACAACGAACGACAATCACGTTTAGTAGATGTGCGGAGAAAATGTGGCAAAGGTTGCTTCACCTCGAGCAGGACGTCCGCGAAATGCGGAAAACATTGGACGAAACAAAAGCCGCAGTGTATGCATTGAGGTCGCTGCAACGAGCGGCACAAGAAGAACGAAGAGAGGCCCCACAGGCAGCACTCTCACCCGCAGGACCAATGCGCCGTCAGCCACACCGTCCCGCACATCACAACCCTATACATGCTCCGCGGCTGAGATTCTGCGTTTTCTGCGGTGCAAAGGGTTCCACGGATAGCTGCCGAGATATTCTAGGCAGCGAAGCAAGATCTCGCATTGTGCGAGAAAAGAATTTTTGTCAGAAATGTTCGAAACTCCACAGTGGAATTTGTAGAAAGAACATTAGTTGCGTGTACTGTTCTAGTAACTCTCACCACAGGGCGCTTTGCGCAACTGTAACAGCATTTGAAGAACGTGCGGAAAAAGCACATCATTGTTGAATTCCTTCCCTGCCGTATGATCATCTGATTATTTATAAAATTGTTGTAAAACGACAAGTCTCGAAGGATGTGCATGTCATGGTGGCTAGGCCACGCCCACTTGTTGCTCGATGTAATTTTAGTTTTGGGCCTTGGCCGACCGATCATCGGTCTCTTTTCCTATTTTGCTTGTTTATTTTAAATAAATGTTTGTTAATTAAACTCTCAAAACAGAATCATGTGATCTCAGAAATTCGGGAACATGACACACCGGTACGTACGTAACGAGTACACATGTGACGATTCATTGTATCCGACTACACCGAAAGAGGGGAACTGTTGTCAAAAGGCCATTCAAATTAATCATTTCATGGTACGGGTCTGCTTTCTGAGCGGTAGCGCGTCGCTAGCAAATCCCGTCCACAAATGCGGCACACAAGCGGCCCACTGACAAACTCCGCCTGTAAACGAAACACGTGGACAGCCCGCTAGACCTGAATGCGCACTCGGGGACCCGCTAGAATAGCCTGAGTAGAAGTTAGCGTGGTTCATCCATGAGTTTCAAAAAATACAACATAATAAAAAACACATCCGAAATATAGCAGAATTCCCATTCTTTCCGCAAACTTTTCGAACCAGCCTAATATTTCGTGCATGATGTTCAGGAAAGCGCATAAAAACACAAAATCTTGCACTCACAGACGACACGAGAGCATCCACTTCGCTGAGACGATGCAAAAAAATTGAATTGTAATTTTTTTCATCGGCCAGGGAATCTTTGGTTGTGTTAGCAGAAATTTTTTGCACGAACAAATACATTTCCTTAAGTTCTTCCGATACTTCGCCTGCACTACAGTTGTGTCCAACTTCTTCGCAAATAAGGAGTGCCTGAAAAAAGTAGCGAATTTACGAAAGATTACATGGATGCCATGAAAGGTCCATGAATTCTATATTTATGTTTTAAGAGTATGTTTGTAATCAACCAAAAGATGCATTATACAGTGCTGGCCAAACAGAAATCAATTTCTGAATTTTCATTCATGACTTTTTCCTAGCTAAAGCTGGAAATTCCTATTCTTGGTAGATAATGTTGATGCGAGCCATTCGCACGGTACGAGTGTCTGAATGAGTTATTGTGCTACCAGTGCGGCCTTCCGGCTGACGCTGGACTTTCAGATTTTTCTTTATGCTCGTTTCGCTCGCATAACTTCACCTTGCATCCATTCTAGAAGAATTATGGGCATGCAGAGTTTGCTCCGTCTTCCCTATATGCCCTCCCCATAAAAATGGATTTATCAAAGAGAACTGCTCGCGTCCCTCAGAGCAATTTTATCATTTTCTCGACTGAAATAGCTAATCGTAGCTATATGTGACCGATTCAACCTGGAATGAGCATGAACATACGGAAGAGACGAAGCGGTGTGTTCAGACACAAATGAGGGTAGAACACGCAGGAGGGGACGTAATGAGGGCAGAATGACATGAGTGATATAATAGTCACTGCTGAGGCTGAGCATTTGGTACCTTCTCTTTGAATTTAGGAGCCAGAGGACAATTAGAACAAACATAGACCTGATTAAGAGTGTTTTCATGCTATTCTGCACCGACGCACCTCTTCTCCATCAGCCGGCCCTTTCCCGGCCTTTTAGACGGCACACATTTGGACGGGTGCACACTTATCATACCGCCGGACCCGTCTCCCCCCTCCCCCGTTCGGACGCCGGCGCACCATTATCCAGGGGTAAAACTCAAAATTATACTTCAAATCAGGGTAAAACTCTAAATGTGCAGCTTTTTCTCACATAACTTCACGTGCTGAACAGGGTGATGTAGTTATGGTCCTTATGAGCAATCGGTAGAGTTTTTTCGAGCGCGCTAAACTTGGGTCGCTTGCACGGTGAGTCCCGCTTGTAACAACTGTCCGGCGTCCTCGCTCAGCTGTGCGAGGACGCTGTTTGTCAGGATTAGGCTCAAGTTAGCGTTCCTGAAACATCTTCGCAACGCTGTATACAAGGTGCGACCGATGAGAGCTGCGTAAGTTGTTTCAGCAGTAGAAGTCCATGGTTTTTGTAATGTATTCTGGTGCACTTATTCTGCGCACCTCAAAAGCATTAACATGTACCTGGAGCACCTTCCTGACGCACGTTTCACTTGTGTAATAGAGTTTTTCGATGTTAACTCCTATAACGATGTATCGAGTGACTAAGCCATGCAGACTATGCGTGAGACCCTCAGTGAACGAACATCATCAGCACATACAACGGCATGGATCATCAGTTGCCCATATGATGTTACCAGCGAAAGAGTGTCTTAGCTGCACACTCTCCAGATGGTCTGGTCTGGCAAATATTTTGCACAAACTAGAGTATTAACTACGGGACAACTTCTTGCACCGGTATAGCACAAGTAGAGGCACCATACCTAGAATCGCGTGGTATGCTGCATTGCAGGTTGGCTGCTTTGTTATCTGTCCCACCCATAATGAGTTGTACAGATTATTCGAGATGATAAACCAACTCAGCGGCCGGCCCGCTCTACATTACTGGCCGGGGAATCATCCGATTGGGCGCATACCAGCAATGGTAGAAAAGGTCAGCCTGTGATGGGTCCCCGCGAATTGCTCTAAATCGAGAATCATGACTTACAATAAGGCGCTTACTCCGTGTGTGTGCGTGTGTGTGTGTGTG
>JARK01001721.1:47826-58737 GCA_000688135.1 Ancylostoma ceylanicum | reverse complement strand
TGTGTGTGTGTGTGTGTGTGTGTGTGTGTGTGTGTGTGTGTGTGTGGGTGTGTGTGTGTGTGTGTGTGTGTGTGTGTGTGACGAAACTCTCTGCTTGGTCAGTGATGTTGATTATGAGATCATCACATAAAAGAGGGGAGAAGGGTATGGTGAGGTTCAAAGAAAAGAAATGGGTTAGACTGGTCCACTATTGTGATAAGGTCGCGCCGTCGTCAAAGTGCAGGGAGACGGGTCGGGCGATAAGATAAGGGTGCGTCGGCGTTCAAAGTGGGGGGAGACGGATCCGGCGATATGACAAGGGTGCGCCGGCGCACAAAGTGGGAAGACGCTCTGTGGTGGGTTCCACGGTGTTAAAGGGTGTGTGCGGATTCATAGGTGTGCAATCCCTTGCAAAAATGAAGGAATGCACAGAGACGGGTCATATCCTACGCAAGTATCCATTGCGGCTTTCTCTCCTACATGCTTTCCTTCCTCTCCTCCACCAACTTACTCATCATTTCTTTTTCCACTCTCTGTCCATCATGTCCATATCATTCTTTTCCAATCGTGTCTGAATGAACCATCTCCTTTGCGTTTACATACTCAGGCAATAACACAGGGCAACCCGACGACCAAATTGGCTGGGCCACCCGACGGCCTAATTTGTGGGCGTGGCCAGTTACTGGGTGACCCGAGAAAACTAAATGAACCACCGGGCGACCCGAGAGAATGCATGAAGCATCGGGCGACCCGAGGGCATGATAGTGAACCACCGGCCCACCCGAGGTAATGCTGCAAAATTACCGAGTGACCCGAGGACTATTCATGCGGGAGTTGGCCCATGTAAAGAAGACACCTTCAGTCAAGAGTTAGGAAAAGAAGATGTGATGCGAAGGCGACGAAAAGGCCGTGACATTGAATATATTTGAAAGGCAAAACAGTAAGTACAGTCCGTTCCCTAAAACTCACACTGGAGATCACGCTCCAATCGAAAGCGGCGACGTGGCGCGAGAGGCCGATCACTTGCTGCTAATGAATAGAGAGCTGATCGAGCACGCTTGCCACGCCATCGCGTTCGATTGGAGCGTGATCTGCAGTGTAAGTTTTAGGGAACAGATTATAGCTTTTTCATCGTAGTGTTTTGTAGTGTTCTTCTGAATCTTTGTAGATTTCAAAAGAAAAACTTATGGACGCCTCTAGGCAATTTTGCTGGGGATTCGGACGACCGGGAGAACAGAAGCACTTATTTACAGCAGTCCTTCGAAAGTTTTTACCTGGGGCTTGTGGGGAGGTGCCCTATTCTAGTTTTTCGGAACGAAAGAGCTAAGAGCAAATTCTAATCCGCTTGCGAAATTTGAGCAACAACTAGGCATATTGTGGTTTAGACTTTCGAGGCGTTTAAAAGACAAAAAGAAAAGAATCATAATGGTTTCAAATGGAGGTATAG
Organism: Ancylostoma ceylanicum; assembly: GCA_000688135.1. Taxonomy (NCBI): domain Eukaryota; kingdom Metazoa; phylum Nematoda; class Chromadorea; order Rhabditida; family Ancylostomatidae; genus Ancylostoma; species Ancylostoma ceylanicum. Next base: position 57,311 of record JARK01001721.1, on the reverse strand, counting down.
GAGCCATCACTCAAGTGGTCTAAAGCTGTGCTGCATGGGATTTCCCTCTGCTCTCTAACTGTTTGCGATGCCGCGTTTTTCACCGACATCACCGTTCGCATTCTCGGGGGACAGTGTGAAAATCCGGACCATTGGGGTGCTCCTGTACGTACACTCAACGGGAAGGTAAAATAGACAGGAAAAATCTTGACTGTCACTTAGGCGGGGTAATTGCTCCAGAAGTTCTAAATAAGAAATTTTACGCGTCGGACCGCGATAGACTCGCATTTGACAGATCCCTCTGTCGGACCGCCAAATCTGGCGATTTGGACCTTCATATTCTCGGATTTGCCAGAGAGGTGCTGACAAAAACTCTATCAAAAAGCATTGGTGTGAGGACGCGAATGGCCGAGTGGATAAGAGGCCGGGCTAGCAAGACGAAGTTCGATGGGAAGGATAGGTTCGAATCTCAAGTGCTCCGAATGCTACGACAAAGCTGAGGATAGAAGCCAAAAAGTTTGCATTTTCCTTCTGGGGCACTCTGGGGTCGAAATCTTCTTTGCACGAAGCAGTCACAAGCGCTGCATGCGCAGGTAAGGGTGTTCTTGGCTTTTAAGCGGTGTTTGTTAACTTCGATGGGCGGGTGACCCGAAGGCGAATACCGGGTGACCCGACGGCGAATACCAGGCAACCCGAGGAAAACGCGTCGAGTCACCTTGTGCTCGCCGTCGGGTCGCCCTGTGTTATTGCCTGAGTACACCAGTAGACCCTTATCACTCAAGTGCCACAACAGCCAGCCAAACATAGGTCATTCCAAGTGACCATTTGCAGTGAATTGGTTACAATCAAATATTCATAGTTCGTAGAGCCCACCAAAGAGCATCACCTTGTGGAGATGAGAGAATGCCATACCTGGCGGATTTGAGGAAAATTTGGGAGAGCGTTGAAATCATTTGATGGAGACATAGGTATCCCGCAAAAGGATTTTCTTCGCATTTACTGTAAGGTATGCGAGCGAAGCGATCAGTAAAAGTTTGGAAGTCCGGCGTCAGCCGGACGGTCATACTGGTATACAGACATTTCACTTCCCTACTATCACCAACCCATCCTTCCAACAGGACCGGCCGAAAGGCTATCATGGTCGACCGGGCCGGCTGCCACGAGCTTCCTCTCGGCCGGTCGCAGGTGTGACAGAGCTGCCGGTGATAAGGGCAATTTATACTCGATGCGTGCGACTGACGCGCGTGCGACTACATGATGAAGAATAGGGGCTAGTCGCATAGCATTCGCACGCGCTTGCGGCCTCGCGACGCCTGCGCTCTCTTTTCATTGAGAATTTCATGCCACGTTGACCGGTCTTCATCGAAAATCTTTCGCAAATGGATGCGTGCGCCTCATAGTCGCATCTGGTATAAATTGCCCTATAAGCTGCAGCGCGGCCGGCGCTGATCTCTGATGTCCGCCGCCGGACCATCAGGCGGGAGAAGGGGTGTGCATCATGAATTAGAGAGATAATCGTAGAAAACTTAAGTCGGACACCTTTCCGCTTGGGTGGATAAATTATCTACGTGTCTCTGATGCTAGCGCAGGAATGATCATTTGCAGCATTTGCAAAAACAAGCTACTACTCTGATGTCCGCCGCCGGACCAGCAGGCGGGAGAAAAGTGTGTGTCTGACCAGGAAACGGGAGATCAGATGTTTGTCTGGCCAGTTTACGGCTGAACCGACGTTTTCTATGTTGTCTGAACATTTTACGGGTCAACATCGGATCCGGCTCAATTTACGAGTGTTGCCTGATCAGATTCCGGGACTCACGTGTTGCCTGGCCAGGTTCCGGGACTCACGCGTTGCCTGACCAAATTACGGGTGATGCCAGATACTTTTTTTGTAGTCGACCCGTTAATTTCCAACAGTGCGAAGAGATTTCAAAATGAAACTTATGCCAAGTGAATATCTCCCTAACGTAACACCAAAAATTTCGCAGTTTTTTGATCAAAAAAGATTTTCGCCATCTTAACACACGAGTCGTAACCTTCGGCATGTGTGAAGTGACTTGTGCCCATGACGCGTCGATGTAATGAGTCATCTACGCGGTACTTGAAGACAGATTTTGTGTGGGCGCCCGGATGTAATGCCTGGACAGTTTCCGGGTCTTGCCTGGCCACTTTCCGGGTGTTGCCTGGCCAGTTTCCGGGTGTTCGTGGTTGCATGATCAGATTCCGGGACTGAATTTCTTGACCAGTTTCTAGGTGTTGCCTGGCCAGTTTCCGGGTCTCGTTGCCTGGCCAGCAGGCAAGCACGTCTGCTGGCCAGGCAACGAGACCCGGAAAATGTTCAGACGGCGGACTTCAGAGATGTGCAGAAGTTTGGATTGTGGTTACTGCGAATATATGTATGTATAGTCTCAAAGAACGCTTCGCGGCCTCGAGACCGTAACCGCGTTTGTCTAAGCGGCGTCAGTAATGCGACTAGCTCCATACTTTATCATATAGATGCAAACGCGTCCGACGCACGCATCTAGTAGAAACTGTCCTAATAGATTTTCTGCAGCCAGAAAGTTCACCAGTTTTCCAGTTCAGACACTCAAAGTTTTAATAGATGAGGTTTTAGAAACCCACGATAGACGCCGAAATGACCTTCTCTAAAATTGCAGGAGCTCAGGCATCAACGGATTTTGAAATCGCTCACGCTGTACGGGACATCGCGGGCTAACAGGCTTACCCACCTGCTGGAGAGTGCGTTAGCCAACATCATAGCAAAACAATGCGAGAGTCTATCCTTCCACTTTTGAGTTTGGTAACAATACGGGCCAGATGTCGTGGATGGACTTCGATTGACTTGGGCTTGCTAGCATACGAGACCAAAAAACCTTTTCACAGGTTTCCGACGAGATGCTTCTTTGTTGAGGAAAGAGCCTTGATGGTTGATCCATCTCCGGATCTCGGCCATATCCATGCATATGGCAAGGAGTCCTTATATTACACTGCTCATATCGACTACAATAGCTTTGTCCGTCTATCGGCTCTGTTCCTCTAGTTCAAACTTTGATCACATTGATCGGTTTGATCTGTGTGATCGCGCGAGAAGGCTAGCCCTCGGCGGCCTTACCCCCATTCGTGCCTCTCATTTTTCTTTCTAGAGGCTCTCGGAGAACCCGCTCCAATTAAACCGAACGTGCGTCGCAAGCACGCAGTGACGCTCAGTGTCCTGCGAACTGCCGCTAACGCATAGCAGAATGGCTTCCCGTAAAAGCTTGCAGAAAGGAGTGGCTTTGGAGCAACGTCTGCTCCATCGCGCCGTGTAGAGCAGAGCGCATGCCCCTTTTTTTCTCTTCTTTAATATATCACTAGAAGCTTCTATTGCAGATCGATATGCCCTCATCGATCGATGACACTGAGTTGGCCAGATTGGAGAAGGAGCTCCTCGATGCCCCAGAGGACTCTGTGCTGAAGATGGGAGCTGAAGAGCCAGAGGAGGAAAAGGAAAGAAATAAGGCCCGCAGAAGAGGAAAGAGAAGACGAGAAGAGTTACCATAAAGCAAATCTTCATCAGATTCATACTCCTCGGAATCAGAATCAGAAACGGACTCTTTGTCAGACACAGTGACAAGTGAAGACGACACTGACATCCGGAAACGTCAATCAGAGCCGCTTAAAAAGGAAAACCAACCCAATCTCACCTCTGGAATTAGCACGTCCAATCCCCAAGAAAATCGATTTTGCATGGGCAGTGAAAGAAGCACCCGAAATCGCACGTATTTAGTGCAAGAAATTCAGGACGAGAGTGGATATAGATCAGCCCCTCCTGGAACATTTTAACAAATGCGCCAGAGGAGTATACGTGGGCACCGAGGAGAGGCTAAACTTCTTTGATCGCCTGCCCCTCGTTTCGTCCGGATTGGCGGCACCTCCCGCACTGGATGAGGGTCTTCCAAGGAAATCGTTCAGGTATATTCTAAGAACCCACCACAGTGGCTACCCTAGGAAGAACTGATTTCAGAATACAAGTGGACGAACCCTCAGCGATGGCCGATGCTGAGCTCCTGCTGAATGGGCTAAATCTCATGGCTATTGCTCGCAGCGAAGGACGCGTAGGACGTCAAGAAAAGGCTGACCTGTATATTGAACAAGCAATGGAGGTACTTCCCTTTGGGATAGCGGCCAACGTCACTAGAAGGCGTGAGCGTTTCCTGAGGTTAGCACACCACCTAATACTACACACAAAAATATGTTCCCTCTCATTATACTTCAGATCATTCAGAGTGGAACCACTCAAAATTGTCCACAATTTTCATCGTTTTCCGGTGGAAGAGCCCATCCGTTCAGCAGACTTACCACGGAACGGAGTGTGTCCGGCACTGATGGGTCCCAAACTAACAACAGAGATAGTGGAAAAATCTCAATGCAGGAAGCTGACTGAAGCTCTTGTGAAGGAGGCGAAGTCAAAGAAGTCTCACTCTTCTGGCAAGAAGAAAATGGGTTCGAAGAAAAGTTTCGAAACGTCAGTTGAACCTTTCCTGAAGTATCCGTCCAAACTCAGCTCAGAACAGAAAACTAGGGCTGGAAGGCTTGCGCTATTTTGGAGTAGGTGGAGACAACTAACCTCCGATCCGTGGGTTTTAGAGGCAACCAGAGGTTACCAAATCGAAATCGCGAAAAATCTACCTCCATGTGCGAGGCACAGCCCCTCCTCAGAACTACCGGACCCATCTTAGAAGCAGAAGTGGCAGAGATGTTGAAGAAGGAAGCTATCCAGGAAATCCCATGGAGCTCAGAAATCTGGCTCTCCAACATCTTCGTCATACCCAAAAAGGATGGGGGATCAAGGACGGTAATTAACTTAAAACCACTCAATCAATACATAAAACACCAACACTTAAAGCTTCAATCTCTAACGATGGTGAGAGATTCGCTAGATCAAGGGGATTTCATGGCCAAGATAGACATGAAGGATGCATACGTTGCGATACCAATACATAACGAGCATCGCAAATTCTTGGCGTTCCGCTTGGGTACAAAACTTTACCAGTTCCAAGCCTTACCGTTTGGCCTATCCTCAGCACCGTACGTGTACATATACGAGAATCATGAGAGTGGTGGCAACAGAGTTGAGAAGACGCGGAATAAGGTTGATCGTTTACCTATTAGGTTGATGCAGAAGAAATGGCGCTCTTTTTTTAAGAACCATATAATGACGTAGTATGGCATCTAGGTGTAAACATATCCTTGTAGAGCGAAGCAAGCTCTTTCGTTCTTTATATACATGAAGTGTCGGCTTGGACAAGGAAACACAAAATAACAGAAAGCTTCCGAAACTCCTGATGCCTGATTTTTGGATTTTGAGGATTTTTCTGTAATACCACAAGAGACACAGTCCAGGAAACCTTTTTTGTGTTAGGTCAGGACGTCAATACCTACCCACATGCGAGACCTGGTGCAACGGGGTTGCTGTTGGTGAAACAGAGGCGAGCACTTCTCGAAGCTTTTTCTTCTGTATCTCCAGGATTCTTGGTGGGTGATTCTCCCGATCTGCTTTTTGGAGACATCACTCTGCGCAATACCTGTTGCTGTTAATTACTTCAGAATGTCGCGAGGGTTCCGCTAGAAAAAAGCTGAAGATGCTCAAAAGCACATTTTCTGCAGCCCAACTTTTCACCAAAATTTGATTTCGAGGGCTGGTTTTAATTTTGATAATTTCCATGGAAAACAACTGAGTAGTCATTAGATTCTACAGGAAAATTGCATTTCTGCTAGTTTTCCCAGCTTTGGGATCCTTTATCCTGCAAGAAAAAAAATTGTCAAACATGACGACCTGAAGACGAAGTTTTTCTTGTTCTTCAATTCTCAGTTTTCCGAGTTCCCTGCGCAGGACTTCGGGGACCTGCCCATACAATAGGCAATAGTCCCCACTAATCAAAGGTATTATGTCGTCTGCCGAGGTTGCCGTCTATTAGGGTTGTGAGAAAAAAATGTAGTCAACACGAGAAAGCGCCATTTCTTTTGCATCAACCTAATAGATGACTGGTTGTTCATGGGTAAGAACGAATCTTCTTTGACAAGAGATGTCGAGACAGCAATAACCCTCCTCTGCAACCTGGGTTTAACAATCAACTACAAGAAATCCATTTTAGTTCCTGTCCAGGAAATCGAATTCCTAGGTCTCATCATTAACTCCGCAAAATGGGAGTGGAATGTACCAGAGGGAAAAACAAGTGTGATTCCGCAGCATGCCCGAAAACTACTGCAAGCAAAAAAAGTCTCCCTACGAGATGTAGCCGCCTTCGCAGGACGAGTCAACCTAATAGCTGTTGCTGCCATCTTTCCATTCTCTACTTGCGTAGATTGCAGGCGTGGGTGACAGCTTCACATCCAGCTTGCCTAGCTGACTACAATGTTACCGGTTATCTGGCACGTAGGTGTATGGAGGATTTAGAATGGTTTGTTAACAACTTCAAATCACACACCACGCATCCTATCGTTGAAAAGAACCAATCATTTACGTTCACGTCGGACGCTTCAAATAGTGAATGGGGTGCCAAATCGCGCCAAGGAGAAACCAGCGGCAGATGGACTAAGAACGAATCACTGCGCTGTTTCGCTGCGCGTCAAGCGCTGTTTCGCTTCCAATCTAAGAGACTGCACGCTCAATGTCGAAATAGACAACAACACAGCTGTGTGGTGTATTAACAAAAAAGGAGGCACTCGGAGTGCTCGTCTGAACCTGCTGACAAGAATGATCTGGCTCTTCGCAAGCAAGCGCAGACTAGGACTCGTAGCGTGCTACAGACCTGGAGCCAAGAACAACGAAGCAGACACCTTATCGCGACACTTCTCGGACTCCTCGGATTACTCGTTGAGCCAGGTTGTGACCAACTCACTGTTTGCCAAATGGGGAGACCCAGTCGTCGACCTAATTGCCTCCCGCTGGAATAGGAAGTGCGAAAAATTCTTTTCCTTCCTTCCAGACCCAGGAGCAAGCGCAGTGAACGCCTTTGCTCAAGAATGGTCGGAGATCCACGGTTACGCTTTTCCACCATTCAACATGGTGGGAAGCGTGATCAAAAAAACCTTGAGAGAGAAGGCACGGCTAATCCTCGTGTGCCCCCGCTGGGAGAGTCAAAGCTGGTGGCCTCTTCTAATACGACACGGTAAGGAGATTACAGAGTTGGAAATGAGATCGGACCTGTTAGTAAGTCCAACAGGGTCACCGCATCCTTGTCTGGAAAGAACATCTTTCCACATGATAGCATGCATAATCTCGGTGAGTACTGGAGAAGCGATGGCATGAGTGGAGTGGTAGTGCATACACTAATGTCCAACTGGTCGCCAGCCACAAAAACAAACAGTATAACAGCGCATTAAAGAAGTGGGCGGAACTTTGCAGATGTAGAAAGATTGATAGATATTGATAGATTGCACCCAAGCATCGAAAAGATTCTAAATTCTTGGGAGAATTATTCGCATCTGGCGTAGGCTTCTCATCTATCAGCACTTGCAAATCAGCCCTAGTCGTGTGCTTGTCGACAGTCAATGGCGACATCGACAAAAGAGACCATGTATTACTGATCAGGTGCATGAAAGGTTTTTTTAGGCAGAGGCCACCTCGTCCCAGGTACTTAGACATTTGGGATGTAGCAGTCGTACTTAACCATATAAGATCAATGGGGGTAAATAATACCCTAAGCCTGAAGGAATTAACCTTAAAGACCGTCATGCTCTCCGCCCTTGTAGCTCCCAAAAGGGTCTCGGAGTTAGCAGCACTCTCATTAGATTCAGTAAGTTTTGGAGAGAACGTGTGGATATTTTCCTTGAATTACATGAACAAAAACAGGGGCTTCGAAAGGCACACACGGCAGAAGTGCGGGCCTATAAGTACGGCAGGATCCTCTGCCCCCTGAAAACAGTGAAAGATTACATAGCACGGACGCTTTTGTACCGCCATAGAACCCAGACCTTGTTCATTAGTCTCCACCGTCCCCATAAGAGTGTAACGCCCACAGCAATTGCAAGATGGATCCGAGAATTACTCAAACTTGCGGGAATCCTTGACAGATTCAAAGCGCACTCCACGCGGGTCGCGAGTACCACACCATCGAGGAAGCAAGGCCTCTCTTCCAGAGCAATCATGCAAGCAGCAAACTGGGCACCGGCGGGATCAACATTTGAGAGATTTTATTATATCGGCTGAAGAGAAGAAACCTTTCAAGACTCGGTGCTATCTTCAAATAGGTGTGTTGAAGAAGCTATTGTAATTGATATGAGCAGTGTAATATAATATATTTTCCTAGACAACCTTGTTGTCGAAGTAAAATTTTTATTATATAAACTGCGAATATCAATTACACACACCCGCCCAAAATAGCAATTCCTCTCCAAGAAGGAAGGGGATAAGCTACTCTCAAAAAAGATCAAGGACAGACCGAAAAAGTCTCGCTCTTCGAAGAAGTGAATAAACCCGAAGAAATACTCGGACTAATGGTTGATAGTGGTTGTTGTTATTCAATTGTGTTAATTTCATTAATAAAAAGTGTTGCTATTGCTTCTCCTCGATACACGAAGAGCATCTCCAACCCGCTCTCTCAAGACGAATAAGAGGCACGAACGGGGGTAACGCCGCCGAGGGCTAGCCTTCCCGCGTGATCACACATATCAAACCGATCAATGTGATCAAAGTTTGAACTAGAAGGACAGAGCCGATAGACGGACAAAGCTATTGTATTGATATTCGCAGTTTATATAATAAATATTTTATTTCGACAACAAGGTTGTCTCGGAAAATATAATATTACCAGTCTGGCCGTCCGGCTGACGCCGGACTTCCAGACTTCTCCTTATGCTCGCTTCGCTCGCATGGGTTTACCTCGCATCCATCCTAGTAGAATTGTGGCCTTGCCAATTTTTGCTCCGTTCCCGCTGAATGCCCTCCCCATAAAAATGGACTCATCAAAGAGGACTGCTTGCGCCTCTTATGGTTAGAGCCATTTTACCATTCTCTCGAGCGAAATAGCTAATTGTTGCCATATGTAACCGATTTAACCTGGAGTGAACACGGGAAATGGTTTATCACTCCTTGTTTATTGTAAGTGATCCATTGATAACATTCAGCTTGAACATATAAGAGGACGGTGCGATGTGCTCAGACACAAATGAGGGTAGAACACGAAGGAGGGGACGTGATGTGGGCAGAATGGTGTGGTATGGGTGCTATAATAGTCACTGCTGAGGCTGGGTGTTTAATACTTTCTCACTGAATTTAGGCGCCAGAGGACAATTAAAACGAAGATAGACCTGACTAAGAGCAATTTCTCGCTACTTTGCACCTCTTCTCCATCTGACTTCGCAGGCGTTTACCCACTTTGGATGCCGGCGTACCCTTATCACAACGGTGGACCCGTCTCCCCCCACTTTGGACGCCGGCGTATCCTTATCACAACGGTGGACCCGTCTCCCCCCACTCTGGACGCCGGCGTACCCTTATCACAATGGTGGACCCGTCTCCCCCCACT
>JARK01001721.1:0-29010 GCA_000688135.1 Ancylostoma ceylanicum | reverse complement strand
CACACACACACACACACACACACACACACACACACACACACACACACACACACACACACACACACACACATGAAGTGCCAATTAATAAGAAGTAAGATAATGTTTTTATTAATTTTATTTTTCATTCGGGCCTGTGGTGGGAGGATGCGAAGAGTCAATTGCACATTAGTTCTAAATCGGTTACGCCGAATTATCACATACTCAACACGGAACCGCATGTGTCGATGCAGTACCGAGGTTATGGAATGGGTAAAGCAGTAATCTACTCAGACACTCGCGCCGGCCGAGCGGCACACGATTACCGGCCAAGCGGCCACCGGAAAACCGGCCCGGCCGGTTTTGGATGCACCGCTCGGCCGGAAGGCTCCAATTTACGCTAGCTCTGTTGGGTCTACAGAAATTCTGAATTCGCTTCTAGCCATAGCACCTGTACGCATAGTACCTGTGCGAGAACAAAAACCACCCATGCAAGAAAATACAACAATTCTGCCCTTGGTTCCGCGTCCTTTCATTTGCCGGGATTCGAACCTACCTCACCATCGTTTTTCACTGACTGATAGTCCACTGCGTAACCCAGCCGGCCATCCATGCTGCTATGGAGGGATTCTATCACTCTAGTTATAGCTTCATCCTTTATGAGTTCATGATTTTATCGGTATGCTGGGCCCCATGCTGAGCCTGTAGAAGCCCAGTGTACCTGTTTTGGGGTTCACCTTGGGGTTTGCAGGTGTGACCAGTCCACTACAAGCATGTAAGGGTTTGCAATGAGTCTTTGAGTCTTGATCTGTATGCTAACGCGTACAGAGTTAATAATTACGTGATCAGTGGATTTGAGCCCAATGGGTATCTACACCGCATGTAGATGATATCTTTGGACCAGAGATGAACACGGAGAGCTACAGATGTTTTAAACTTGCCCATACTATGATGAATACTTGGCCATGCCAAAATTTTACCACAGTATGGGTAAGTTTGCTATTCGATCCACGTTCTCAACATGGATCTACCACACGCCCGAGTAAGAATGGAGAGGTATTCATCGGATGGCTTATGGTCCTCTCAACGCTGCTTTATCCCATACACGCTTTGTACGACGTCTTCACACAACCTGGTGCCGGCACACACTTCCCCTCCCATATTTACAATGTCCTTGGGTGATGTTTTACTCAGTTCCGTTCACCAGCGTCCCCCATCACATATCAGCGGATTTGTTTTAAGAGCTAGCCTCACTTTCCGGTACCACAGCGCTCGGCAAGCACCACAGAACTTGTTGCGCAGTGTGATTTGCACCTTTTAGCGTAACTCTACATTGCATTCTTCAGTAGTCCTTTCCCGCAGCTACTATTATTAATAGTACCTCTAATCACAAAAATCATCCGCGCGCCGCTCAGCCGGTACGCATGGGATCGCGCGCCGCTCGGCCGGTAATTGGGCCGACATTTAAATTTAGGGGCGCCTCCCAGCCGGTTTTTGAAATTCACCCGCCGCTCGGCCGGACTTGGCGAGCCGTCCGGCCGGCCACTCGAATTCGCCCGGCCCTCGGCCGGTGCGAGTGCCTGAGCTAGTGAGCCCCACTCAGGGTTTTGAATAAATATAAGAGTCGTAGGACACGCTGTGGCAAATCACGCTAACTCAGACAATCGAGCAGCTCTAGCCTCGGAGGGCGAGGTCTGTCCCGCCCTTCGTTCTTCCCCTTCCGGACAATATCAACTCTCTTGTCAAAGGCGGCAATGCTGCTTAGTGTGCAAAAAGGCACAGCAGACTTGCCTTTGGGCTGCGAACGGAAAATCGATGGCCATTCAGCAGCTCTAGGCTTCGACAAGAGCGCAAGTGCTCGCTAAGGGCTGCGGAGGCAATCCGATTTTCGAAATTCGAACCAACGCGGGCAATGATGCCTCGCGCGAGTTTTCATTCACGGAAAAATCAGATCCTATTTTCGACCATCTTTGAATCTTGGCATTGTGGAACGTTTGTTAGCACGAGTGGCTTGAGCGGTTGACCAAGACTGTTAGTTAACTTTATTCTGGCTAACGTTTCGGCGTCGTCGCCTTCGTCAGAGCCTGGAAAGTCAAAACCACATGCAAACTACCCTCTCGAAACCAACTCAACAAGATGATAGGACCAAAAACAAGCGTGAGGAAGTAGACCAATATGATGCTCACCTTCGTAGCCGTAAGTCACGATGACAGCGGACCACTTAGCGTTAGAGTTGAGCCGCTACTACTGACTACCGCAAGATTGTGGCCGGCCTCCAATTGGTTCATGATCTGCTGCGACATAGAGCTGAAGAGGAGGAGAGACAACAGTGCGCTCGAGAAATCATCGAAGGCTCAAGTATACCCCCTATTCCTTCCCCCTCTTTGTACTTCAGACCTCAGGAGGCCAATTCGGCGGTAGATACCAAGTTCCGCCTTTTTGCTACGTTCGTTTTCTCACTTTTGTCCAAAATCTCACAAAAACGCCCCCGTACCAATCTCTCGCCTGCGCAACGCCGCAGGTGTACGTGAGATACGTGATCTTTCTGATCAAGGGAAGATCAAAGTGTCCATCAGCGATAAGGGTGGAGAATTTGTTGTGTTATCACGTGAATTAAACGTGGCTATCACAAAATATCACCTGCAGGACAACACCTTATATCAGCCTTCATCCGAAAGGGAGTTCACCAGACAATCTCGCCGTCTAAATAGGGTATGGACGGAAATAACTAAATCTGCAGGGTTACCTCAAGCTACCATCACGCGGTTAAGGCAAGACCTCCCTAACTGTCCAGTCCTTTACCTTCTAATCAAAACCCAAAAACTTGGGGCTAACGCGCTAAGCTCGAACGACCCTAAGGATTTCAAAGTAAGAGCTATAATAAGCAATGTGGGAGGGCCTAGCGACAGAATATCCTGGTTTCTCAGTTTAATACTCACGCAATTGCTCAGATATATCCCCGCTCATCTCACCAACACTAACACGTTCCTTGAGCGCCTTCGTAACGCATCGTTCGCAAGCGAGTGTGTCATCGAGTCCTTCGATGTCACGTCCCTTCATACAAATGTCTCCAACGACGCTGCTATGCAGGCTCTATCAGAGCTTCTCCTACAGCACCAGGGTTCTCTGCGTATGTATGGGTTCAGCAATGGGCAGGTAATGACGCTTCTGGGGGAATGTTCAAAGTGCGCCATTTTCCGTTGATCAGGGCATTACTATAGGCAGGTTAGGGGTTTGGCTATGGGGCAAAGGCTAGCACCCACTTTGGTTGTTGCCTTCATGTCTGAAGTGGAAAACCCCGTACCTCAAAGAAGACCTCTTTTGTACTGCCGCTATATTGACGATCGCTGCATTGTGTGCCCCACTCAAACGGAAGTGGATACCTGCTTCGACCTTCTTAACCAGCAATATCCCAGTATCAAGTTCACAAGGGAGCGACCCAAGGAAAATTGGTTAGCTTTCCTCAATGTTCAGGTGTACCTATCCAATGGCACGTGGAAAACTAAATAGGATCGGAAACCCAGCAGCAAAAACATCTTGGTCCACTACCTTTTGGCACACCCGCACAGCACCAAAAAGGCAATTATTTGCAACATGTTTAGAACACAGCAAGAGTGTCATCGGGTGCTAATGAGCGCATTGCTTCAGTGGAGCTAGCAGCGCAAATCGCTAAGTCCAGCGGGTATCCTATAAGGGGTCGTCCGAGGCAGTACCAACAAGGGCAAGTATGTAATCACCAAAGGGATAGCGTTTCAAAAATACCTTTCTGTCTCCCATTCATTTCAGATGAAATTAGTGATGCAGTAAGGGTAAGCCTGCGCCAAGCCGACCTCCAAGACGCCGTGAGAGTCGTGGATATACCACCAGCAAATCTCAAACAGCAGCTGGTGCGAAATCTCCTTTATGATCGGCTCTGTGGGACCCCCAGTTGCCTTATCTGTCCATTCGGTAGGCAGGGTGACTGCATGGTCTCAGGTGTAATATATCTAATCACGTGCCAGTCATGTGGGGATGAGTACATCGGTGAAACTGGGAGACCCTTATGCGTTCGGATCAAAGAGCACCTGGATGGTCTCCAAAAATCCAAAACTTATACTCCTCTAGGAGCTCATCGTAGCCAATGCCATGACCACGCACCCATCAAAATGGCCGTCACAATTTTGGCGTACGAATCTGAAATCCTAGCACGCAAAACGCAAAGCTTTTTGGCTCTGCTAAAAACCCAGAAATGAATCGCAAGGAAGAGTGCATAGCCGTGACCAACGAGCTGGCGCCCTATCAAGCCCTTTGCGGCTTTTGATCAATGGGGTCAGATGCGGGGGGCACCTACTTGTTAGTAGTAGCGGCTCAACTCTAACGCTAAGTGGTCCGCTGTCATCGCGACTTACGGCTACGGAGGTGAGCATCATGTTGGTCTACTTCCTCACTCTTGTTTTTGGTCCTATCATCTTGTTAAATTGGTATCCAGTAGTAGAATGAGGCGTTTGAGAGGGTAGATTGCATGTGACCTTGACTTTCCAGGCACGGAAAAATCTTTTTTGTCTCAACATACACATGTCGTTTCTTTTTCATTCTTCCCTATTCCTTCTAACTTCCAGCCTCGATCATTCCTTCATGTTACTTGTGCTTTCTAGTGTGATTTTTTTTCTTCAATGTTTCGCGCTGTTTTCTGCGTTTTCTTTATTTCATTGCGGTATGAGCTGTATGCATACCTCCTCCCAGTTAGGAGTGGACTCACAACTTCTCCCAACCTAGAGCATCTCCCAGCCGGGAGAAGTTGGGAGCTCCTGCGATGCACATCTGTTGGGAGCATGTTTGGTGCTTCCCACGCGAAACTGCACAAACTTTTTAACATAATGTATCAGGGTGTAAAACTATAAATGCGAGCACACTTTTCCATCTCTATCGAAGTATTATTGGAAGCCTATGCTTAGAAGTTTAGAATATCTTGAAGAGCAATTTTTTGCGCATTCACTGATGTATAACTCGTCTGCAATCTCAATGTTCGATTTCTAAAAAAGTTCGAAATTCTGTCTACTGGAGTTGCGGAGTTGTGGTGGAAACCGCCATCAAACGAATTCTTCCACCTACTACCTTGAATAACTCAAAAGAGGGGCATATTGCGAAAGCAAAAAACCGCTGCGGGGCAACGAAAGAGAGCAACGCCATAAGGCTCCGAACATGCTTACCCACGTGCTGAAGAAGAGGTTGTCTTCACGGCAAAATATGAAATCAGTGGTCCAATGCGAGAGATTGTATTTTATATAGACAGTTACGGCAGGCTTCTGCCTATAACAATTGGACCACGTAAGCCAGCCACTTCACCACCATCTGCTCAAATGAACGACTATTAGGAATTTTTCACCACCAGGCCCATCCAAAGGTGGCGAAATATGCCCAACAAAAAACTGAAGAAATAAGGTGGGAAGTCCTGTCTCAGCAGCCACGTATTAAGCTAAGACTTGCCACTATCAGAGCACTACTTATTCCTGGCTAGGAAACATTCCTCACGAAGAAAACATACAAAAACCGCGAAAAAAGGGGGTTTGGGTTCCGATACACAGCGCACCGACTTTTTTAAGAAGGAAGCTCATATCCTGCATGGAGGACGAGCAAGGAGAGTTGAGATTAATTATACACACGATTTTGATTGGGAGCTCCGCTATGGTTTTTTGGAATAAATTTCGCTCTACGCAAAAACGCATCCATAGTTTTACACCATAATACAGTGTGGCAACTTCCAATAAGAGATAATAAGCTGATGTCCACGTTGTTATTAGGTCGTCAAATATGAAATGTCTGATTTTGAATGAGAGGGTTCCGAGTAATGTTTCTTCAACAAGGTGAGGTGCGAGCAATCCGAATATGTTCCTATGCTACCGGCAGAGCTTCCCCATTTTAGCGGTATCATGGTTGCACCAACGGGTTAAAAGCCTGAGAAGCAAGTGGCGAAAAGTTAGCGAAGGTCATTTCCAACATCATGTTGAAAGTGGAACATTTTCTCTACCAAGAAGTGGACTAATACCTGGGAGAAGTTGTGGTCAAGTAGAGCAGGGTTTAGCCAGTGCACTGAATGGCAGGTGGATTCCCCTTTTTGCTCCCCTGGTTTACGCAGTGCGATTTTGCAAAAAAATGGTCGAAAAATGGCACCAATTTTTGGGGACCAAACTGTGGAAAATTCGTTCATAGATTCACTTTACCTTGTCATATTGCCTCAAATACCTGATTAGTATAGGGATATAGGGAATATAGATATAGAGTATAGGGAACATCAAACCTTGCTGCATATACAGCCCTAGTTTGACTCCTATCCGCTCAAGCCACAGGTTGCAACTCGTCGTAGTCCAGGTTCATCATAACGCTCACTTTGAAGGTTTATATCACAGGGAAGAAATTTCTCAAAACATCGATGTCCCGTTCCTCTATTAGCCACTCCCTCTCCAAACATTTCTTGAGTTTTTCAAGCTGTCCTTGCTTTGCAGGCTCCGAGATGGAACCCATATTCCGAAACGATACGATTTTTTGTCTTTGAGTAGTTTCACAAAAGTTCCTCTCAGGCAAAAATTTCAAAGTTGATCAAGAATCAAATAGGTGATTTTGAGAGAAGGAGAATGTGTCATCATAATGGAAATAAAAATGAGAGTGGATCTGACGAAACCCCGAAGATACCAGCTGTCAAACTGAAAACTCAAAAAAGCAGACATTTCATACTTGACGACCTAATAGTACTGTCAAAGCAGCAACACCTTATCTCAGTCGGCTTTATTTTTTCGGAAGTCTTTGAAGCTGCGTCTGCAGCTTCGCATACAACTTTCTTTGTTTTGTATAAGCTTCATTCATGTAAACTCACACTGATGAAGTGTCTACATCTACTAAGTGATGGTCCTAGACTTGTTAGTGAAGATGTGATGAATCTTTTCTGTAGTGTTTCCTTGAGAACCTTGGCAAACCAAGTCAAGGCAGGATTGTCTTCCATGGCGGTCAAGTTGATCTTCTGTTGCCATCTATGACTTTTCACGGGATGGTTTGAAGGCGAAACCATTCTAACGAAAACTTTCCAAATCTGAATCAGCGCCGATGCGTCTAGCTTGACTTGGGCCAGTTCTGATGCTTTGAGGCGTTAATCGTGGAACTTACATTTGCATTGCGTGGCAGTTTCATTTTCGCACGAGTTTGGTAAAATAGAAAGTGTATACAGAGCAATTTACACCAGATACGTGACTCGGCCACGCATCCGACTCACGCATCCACCTGCGGAGGATTTTTTCTACGAAGACTCGCTCAAAGCCACATCTACTTTCTGAATGAAAATGCAGTGCGGTCGCCGCAAAGCCGCAAATGCATGCGTTTGGTTTGCACCTGTGCTGCGGCAGGACCTATGGTCGTTCGCTCATCATATGCGCCAGTACCGCAGAATCTATCATTCGTCCGATGCACGCACGCATGCACGCATCTAGTATAGTTTGGCAAAAAAACCACAACTGTTTCTTTTTCAGAGGCAGCAGCTAAAGAAAAGGCTCGTTATTCCCGAAGAACAGAGCGTCGACGAGCATTATTTTGGATACTCCCTCCATTTCTCCCGTAGTTGGCACTTTCTTCCAACTCCCCACAGTATCCCTTCAGTAACCATACAAAAACGAGGTTACAGTACAGAGTGGGCCACTATATCCCTGCTCAGCACAACAAATAACCCTCCTGTGCGATGCCGGAGAGGATTCCGTTAGAGGTAGCATATCTTCAGTACCGCTGTCGTAACCCTACAACGAGAGGGTTACGGTACAGAGTGGATATGATATTTATGTTCTAGAACGAGAATTCAAAAATGTTAAACCGCTGTATATATCTCGAAATTGAACCTGATGTGAGACACTGCCTTTAAGCCTGCTGCTTCTGAAAAAGAAACAGTTGTGGTTTTTTTTTGTCAAACTGTACAAGATGCGTGCATGCGTGCGTGCATCGGACGAATGATTAGATTCTGCGGTACTGGAGCATATGATGAGTGAACGACCATAGGTCCTGCCGCAGCACAGGCGCAAACCAGGTCTGCCGATGGAGGAGTGAGGAAACGCCAGAAAACAGGTCCTCCGATGAAGGTTCGCCAGAATAATGGTCCCTCGATGAAGGTTAAGTCCGTTATGGTCGGATAGTGAGGAAAATGACAGGCTACAGGTTTGATTGTGAAGAACGGGGTATTCTATTGTTGGGAAATGGTCATGCGGCGGGTCCACCAACGGAACGAGCGTTCGCTAGCACATGAAAGTGGCTGGAATAGTGTTAGTCCAACGCAGCCAGTCTGATGTTTCCTGAAGGTAGCTCCAGCGCTCCTTTGTGCTTGTTTTCATGCGAACTTTGCTTTTTGATGCCAACTCTCCTCCTCATTCTCGGTTATGTCTCAATCGACAACCACTACTTCCTCTGAGGTATTTGAGGGACTATTCATTGTGAACGTAAGGGTACGGGTCCGCCTTGGCCAAGCAGTGAGGAAAATTCCAGGATACGGGTCCGCCCTGGCCGAGCAGTGCGGAAAACGCCATTTACCAGTCTTCCTTGCCCAATCAGTGAGGAAAACTCAAGGATATGGGTCTGCCTTGGAAAAGCAGTGGGGACAACGCCCAGATACAGGTCCGCCGATGGAGAGGTGAGGAAACGCCAGGATACTGGTCCCCCGATGAAGGATAGGTCCATTATAGTCGGATATTGAGAAAAACGCTAGGCTGCGGGTTTGATTGTGGTGAATGAGGTGTTCTATTGTGCGGAAAGGGTCATGCGGCAGGTCCACAAGTCCAGTGGGATGTGGAGGGGGGTTCGCTAGCACATCAAAGTGGTTGGAGTAGTATTAGTCCTACGCAACCAGTCCGATGTTTCCTGAAAGTAGCAGCTCATTTGTGCTTATTTTCACATGATCGTATTTTGCTGCCAACTCTCGTCCTCGTTCTCCTTTATGTCTCAATAGACAACCACTACTTCTTCTGAGGTATTTGAGAGACTATTCATTTGAAGGATTCCCGCGATTTCCCGCGCAGAGCTGGATGTGACTGGCCATGGCCATTCGCATGCATGTGAGAAATGCACCGACAAAAAGCAGACGGCTGGAAATATTAATGCATCGGAAATAAATTTTCGTGTTGATTTGTTCTGCTCTTTTGTTAATTTTCTGAGGAGTTTTTTAGTTAAAACTTCTGCTCGAACCTTAAGTGGCTGCTCCATCCCGCTTTCTAGCGTCCCTAATGGGCGCTAGTATATAGAATCGTTTACAATGCCCATTTGACGTCAGTTCAAACAAGCCAGGTCTTTCACTCGGAGCCTGCTCTCGCAGTTTGTTCTGTTTTTGTTCTGTTTGAAGTCTGTTCTTCTAACAAATTACATGTTTTTGCCCTATTACCTCGGCTGTTTTCCAGCTCCAGGATTCTTAATGATGGCTTCTTTTTTTTGCACTCCTACGCAGTATATTCGCTCATTTTAGCGGCGCCCGTTATTAAGGAACAGAGAGACACGTTGCTCGTCCCCACGGTTGCCTTTTCGCGTTTTCACATACTATAAGTTGAGTTTGCTTCTCGGTTATCATCACCAGATTTGTCCTCTAGAGCTTTTTCTGCGTCATTTCAACAACGCAGTTATCACTATAGAGTAAAACTCATCTGTTTGTGTTTGTTGGTAATTGCTTATATCTCACGATCCAACCGACAAACACACACGAAACCTATACTGTTCGACTCAGAATTGTGCCCGGCAGTGCAACGTCAGGGTCTTTTGCCGTTTTTCCAGAAATCGGTTTTATCGATTTTTGGCCCCCTATCCCCATCACTATAAAGTAAAACTCATCTGTTTGTGTGTTTGTTGGTAATCGCTTATATCTCGCGATCCAACCGACAAACACACATGAAACCTATGTCGTTCGACTCAGAATTGTGCCCCGCAGTGCAAAAAATCATTATCATCTGCCCAAAGCGCAGTTTCGCCGCGCATCGCGTAGATCACAATGATTTTTTGCAATGCGGGACAGAGTCGAACGGAAAAGGTTTCATGTGCAAATGGCTATGATTCGTCTATCTCAGAAAAAAGCGGAGAGTTTATCTATTTTTTATCCATTTACTTTTCGAATGATCACAGTTCAAATTGTAGGTGAAGTTCTCCATACCTACTACTCATACCCATCCTTCAGCACTTTTGTATGGAGAGAAAAGTGAATATCATAAGCTATTGAATAGAACTAGAATGGATGCAAAATCGAATAACGGCACCTGTCAAGGTCACAATCACGATCACATTTCACGTTGGCGGTGAAACTCCAGATATAAATTACCTACTTATTGGATATCTTTTTCGATTGAGAGATCAAACTCGTAGAATTCTATTGCTTGTCGCATTCAAAGTTTGATACCCTCCAAAAAAAAAGGAATCCCAGAATGGCGTTGGTAAAAGCGCTTTTTTTTCGACCAGAGCGGGATACATTTGTGTGATAAGAAGCAGCAGTGTCGCACTAATCTAGCAATTAGGGACCAGTAATGCCTGATCGTCCGGCTAACGCCGGACTCTCAGGCTTCTTTTAGGTTCGCTTCGCTCTCCTCGCATTCGTGTATACATATATTCTCTTTTACTGAGCGTCGACACACCCCTGATGCAGTTGTGGACCCTCCGAGCAACGTTTCCCTACTACTGAACACCATAACAGTAATCTGTCTCCTATCATTTCCCCAGCAGCCGCGCCGGCGCAACCCTCATCCTTCCAACTCTTCGTCCGCTAGGCTCATCCTCTTTTTTTTAAGGGATCGTGCCCTCCTCTTCCCTTTTATACGGTCTACTAATCGCATGCCAGCATCACTCAAATCTTCTAACTGGGGTGCAAACGAACTTCTGTTATTGAAAGGACTTAACATGTCTGAACATAGCAAAAGTGGCCCGAAACACCTGTAAATTAAAGTGAACATTAAAATTTGCAACCTTTTCGTACATAACTCGACGCGCTGAACACGATGGTATAGCTATTTTCCGTTTTTGATGGCTGGTTTTCGTGTACAGACTCACACACACATGAACTGCCAATTGATAATCACCAAGAATTGAAGATTTTGCAAGTTCTCCCTAAAGTTCAGAACAGCAAGGATTCACGTCACATTGGAACAGAAGAAACTTCTGTCCACATATGCGAATGAGGAGCAAAATCATGCTGTGGACGAACTTGTACGGTTCCACTTTCAGCCGCGTTTCATACAGAAAGAATGAAACACCGGTGATCTCTTTGTGAAGATGATAATGCTTATCACAGCTGGACTGCTCACAATTTAGGCATCGCGGTTGGTCCGCTAGGATAAGAATGGGTGCGCGGCTGGTTCGTTGTGAGAAAAACGGGTGGCTCAGACAATTCTGGGGGCGAAACCCCGGCAAATACCGTTCGGAACGAGCGGGGGGCGAGGGTCGGAACGAGCGTTCGGTCCTTTCCGCCCAATAATTATCGGGGTTCAGGCCGCTATAGAGCCGCAAAAATGAGAGCTTTCATCCCTATCAGCCCGAAAAGCATCCGCGTTTAGGCCGCAATGACGCCGCAACTCATGAAGGTTTGAGCCCCATCCACCCAAACCAGGTAATCACTGATCCTGCTCTGCCACAACACAAATGCGTAATTTCTCATCAGAAATTGGAAAAAGTCACTTTTTGCAAGGTCCTTGCATCTTTTCGCAGTGTTAGCTTTCTTCTACCATCGAGGGGATTCGAACCAACCTGGCCATTATCACGATTGTTTGGGAGTCCGCTGCTCTATCCACTCGGCCATACGTGCTCCTGGCCTCTTTCACTCCAGTGACCCCTTTATTCATTATCATCTACAGTGAGCGTCGATGGCGGTGACCCACTAAAGAAGTTGACAAGCCCGCCGCGCAACAGTGCCGCGCACACCGGAATCGATGTCGTTTGCTGCCATTATGCTACTTCTTGTTATGGAACATGAAAAAATTGAAAAGATTACCAAATTGGAAAGAAAAACGCCCAGAAATAGCACTCCGTCGGCTAACGACATCGATTTCGCCACGTGCGGCGCAGTTGCGCGGCGTCCTTGTTGAGGCCGTGGGTGCGTCACCGCCATCGACGCACACTTTACTTTCGCCAATCAACACTTCCAACCTAACCGGCCAGAAGGCTACGTACGTTGATCGGCTGGCTCACAGGTGATGTCATCGCCTGCTCCAAAATACTGGAGGCGGTCAAGACGTAAGACGCGACGCCACCTCGCCGCAGGCGTAAGCTCCTTAAATCCAGGTTCTTCGATGCACTGAGTGACTCCGGTGGACATCCCCTACACTTTTTTCCGATCCGATGTCATTCAAATGAGTTTTTTTTTGGGGGGGGGGGGTCAAGGCGTAGGCCGCGACGCGACAGCACCGCACGTGCATTCTTCTAAAATTCCGCTTGGTCCTTAAAATTCTACGCATTGAATGACATCGGTGGCCACTCCTTACACTTTTTCGGCTTTGATAGGGTTCATCTGTCCCACCTCAGGAAACTTGTCTATTCCTCCCCAGCGCTGCTCGTGCATTCAAAAGCTGCAGCCGCGACGTGCACGTGAATCGACTATTCACATCTCAGCAGCGTACGTCTTGTCAAGCAGCCCCAAAATACTGCGCAAAAATACCTGCGTTTCTGCGTTAAGGACCAAGATCGTAGTCATGATATCGGCCTATTCCAATCTCCACGCTCTTATTCTTGTGAGATACAGGCAATTCAACCCCGTGTCGGTCTCGCGCTGCACGAACGCATGAGTTGCAGGTAATCCCATATCGCTTCCGGAAATGTTTTAACATATTAGGCAGACTGTCAAATTCAATGTTGTGCTTTCCACGTAAGAAAACGCCAACACCGACTTTTTTCTGAATTGCCCGTAGTACATTATGTAAGCTAGAAAAGATTGGGTACGTACAAGTATTGATGGAATAGTACGCTGCCGTTTGTGGAGCGCATCGGATCTACCGCTTCTCCGAAACGACGGCACCGCCGACGCGGTCGGGGATCCGGAGGCGGCGCGACTGTGACGTACAGTCCTTCCGAAACGATGGGGCCGATGAGGCGGTCGGTAGATCAAGAGGCGGCACAATGGACTTGGCAGCACACACCAATTTGATAAGCATTTGTCGTTGCATTTGGTGCCATTTTTTAAATATTTACAATCCTTTCTAGCACCCTACTAGCTTTACTATCATAGCTTTTCTATTCATTGAGTTTCTTCATTAGTTTTATTCCAAGCAGCCAAATCGACCCGCGCCGCAGCCGCGTTGCCTCAAGATTTCCCGCCGGCCTCATCGGACCCGTCGTTTCGGAAGAACTATACATATGTTCTGTGCTGTCAAGTCGCCCACGTCAGAGCCGCGCCGCCTCTGAATCTACGGCCGCGTCAGCGGCCCCGTCGTTTCGGATACACGGTACCTGGGTTAGAAAGAGCCACGAAAGGGGTATACTTATGTGCACAACAGTGGCGAATGCAGGAAGTAGGCCGGCGTGGAAGGGTGGCGTACCGAGGGTGGCGTTGTCGTTTAGAAGCATTTATAATTTAGCGCAAGATTGTTCTGATCTTCTCGTCCTCTGCCAATCCCACCCTTAAGCCAAAATACGTCGACGTTTAGGCCGCTCTTTGGAGATTTCATTCGGCGGTCAGTGGCCGTGAAAAGCGGGCCGATGCCCGACACTCTTCATATTGGGGGCTGAACCCAGACGGTCGTGGATCAGCCCGATTCATGCTGCATTCGGCCCGCTTTTGGCCCGACTGCCCGTTTGGGCCGCATCATGCGCGGTTCCGCCCGCAATTTGTCCGCAATGCTCCCTCGTTCAAACCTTTCGTCGGGGTTTGGCCCGCGGATGGAACGGGATTTGCCCCTGCAATTGTCTGAGATGACAATAAAAAGTACGCGGCTGCTCAAAACCCCAAAAACAACTTGGCCGCCAAGCTTAGCTCAAAAACAATTCGCAAGCAAGCTTTTAACTAGCAAATCGTTGTCGACAAGTTTGATATCACCAAGCCACCCAAAACCAAGTTGTCGACAAGCTTTTGGAAAGACAACTTCTCGACAAGAAGAGAAAAAACAAGTTGTCGACAAGCTTTTGGACGGACAACTTGTCTGCAAGGAAGTGTGAAATCAACTTGTCGACAAGCTTTTGAGAAAGCAAGTTTTAGATACGATCAGAAACTTGCTTTCCAAAAGCTTGTAGACAAGTTGTTTTTCATATTCTGAGTGGTCCCCCAACAACAAAATAAGGATATGTGCGCGGGCGGTCCTCGTGCCTGAGTTATTGCTTCCTCTGAGACTCACCTTTAATGGCTTCATTGAACACGTCCTGCAAATGTCCAAAAAAGGAACTCATGTGGAAGGATCCGTTTCTAAACCAGTTAAAACAAGTGAAGTTGAAAAAGTCTTCGCACGGATCAGCCTACAAGTAAAGAGTTTAAGAATTAGTTGGTATTTCTCTGATTCCATTTGCTTATTTAGAACTAGGAAAGATAGAAGCGATGTCGCACAGCTATCAGCTTTCGAAATTTCATGGCTATGATCAAAATATTGCTCCAACAACCTTCGCATTGTGTTGTGTTTCTACATGTTTTTTCTGCATTTCAGAAAGCGGAGGGATAGTAGCCTAATAGCACAACACCGAAAAAGAACCGTTTCCTGTTCTTAGTTCATCTATGCCATATAGAGACTCTTCTGTTCGTTCCACGCATTTCGCAGGGCATCGCAGTCCAAGTCTATGGATCATCAATGATGAAGTTTCACCGTCCAGCTCGGAGCTACCATTGCTGAGTAAACATTCTTGAGCACCGCTCTCAGCATGGCATCCTCTCTGAACACGAAATACGAGCCCCAAACTGTTTCGACCAAATTCTACTGGTTCCTTTGACCGGGCAAGATTGTTCTGGAGCCCTTTTCCGATGTCGAACCATTTCAAGTCTACACGGATATCTCCAGGTGTCATCAGACCTAGAATACCCTCTTCTTTTCACAGCTTAAGCTTCCCGATTTTAACTCGATTCACCCGATCTTTCAAGAATATCATCAATGAAAATATGTTGTCAGAGTAAGAAAATGACACAAAATACTATTTGCTTATTGTTAGATACTTACAAGGGAAGTGCACGAGGCCAACCCCGGCGATCGAAACGAAATATCCATTTTCAGAAGCATTGCCTAAGATAATGTTAATGTATGTATACCGTTTTTGCCCAATGATTCTGATGCGCTCAGGAGAGCGCGTTAAAGATTTTGCTATTGCACTGCCACGGAAGACCTCGTAGCGCTGGATTTTATGAAACATTGATCACCCAAAAGAACTGTGGTTACCGTGATTAGTTGTCCTATAGATTATAGAGTGTTTTAAGACGCATTTTGGGAAAATTTGGTTTAGCCTGTTCATGTGACTTAGAGCGAGGCACAGCATCAGTGGTTCGATAGCCTAGTGGGGAACGCATCAGACTACCGGGCAGATGGTCGAGGGTTTGGATCCCGTCAGTGCAATTCCTTATGCACTTTTATATTGCAAGCTTTTGACCTTGTTTGAAGTAGTTCTAATTATTACAACAGACCGGATATATGCACTATTGCACAATCTACGAGGCAACCCCACTATCTGAAGCGTAATTCCATGTTAGGTAGAGAATGATTCGACTTGATGTTCTTGTAACATGGTCTCTTTTTTGATGAGATCCTTGTTCGCTTCCTTGCTAAACCGTTTTGTTCCAATTTCACTGGCGAGATCCAAACCCTCGATCTTCTGCCTAATAGACCGATGCGTTACCCACTCGACCACTTTGCCGCGGCTGGCATGCTTGCGGCTAGGACTCACGAGCGCATGAACCAAACGAAACAAACTTAAACAAAAATGCGTCTCCAAACCTTCCATGGTCTATAGGATAGCTACCCACGGTAACCACGGGTAATTTGCGCGGTCAAAGTTTCATGAATCCCATGGAGACTCCTATGGTTGGGCAATAGAAAAATTGACACTATTCAACCTTCACGGACCCAAAATCTTTAAAAAAAACATTTCGACTGGAACATTGCATACGGGGGTTATTTGAGGTGCTGAACACAAATATCACATATATTCTGTGCTATAACCTCATTTTTGTAGGGTTACGGTAGGTGCACTACCGCTTACTACCGCACGCTACGGTACTCCTACCGTAACACTACAAAAATGCGGTTGTGTTCCGCACCTCAAATAACCCCCGTATGCAAATTTTCAGTCAAAAAGATTTTCTTAAAGATCTTGGTCCGTGAAAGTTGAAGGCTGCCAAAAAATCTTTGACGCGCTCTCCTGGCGTACCAGGAGCATTGGGCAAAAATGATATACATACATTAGCATCACATTGGACAATGCTCCCGACTATAGTTAACACATTCGAAGACAGGCCTCGAATATTCGAATACCGAATATTCGAGTCTCTCGCAAACATTCGAACGAATGAATAATATTATTATTATTATTCGAACTGGGAATTTTGAAAGTATTCGAATTCGAATATTCGAATATCAGGCTCTTCGAATATTCGACTATTCGAATATTCGAATACTCGAATATTCGAATAATCGAATAACCGAATAATCGAAATGAACGTTGTCTTCAAAGCGTTAGGCCTGCGTGATGTTCTGTTTGGTTTCCAAAGATTTTGGTTCCCTTCTCATTTGCATTTCCTTTCGTATTGAGAAATTGGTAAAGGCGTCGGCACTCCAGTGCTCCGAAGGCGGGTGGGCTTGCCCCTAATAGGAACCATGAAGACCGAAAAAGACGTAGCCAATCTCACTTTTCTCTGTTTTGAATGATTTTACTGCAACATTAAAAACAACATGCTGAGAAAAGTGAGCATTGCATATGGCCTACCGACCCCACTGCTCAACAATGGTATAACTCGATGTTGTGGACAAGGCAGGTCCTCAGCGCAATCCTCATCTTAATCAGCAACTCAACCTTAGAGATTTCAAGACAGTAGTAACTACCCACTGACATCACACGCCAAGTCTGCTAGCAATACTACATATTAGGTTGATGCAATCAAAATAATGTTGTTTTTCTCAAGCGCATTTAATTTTATTTGGACAAAGTATAGCGTCTACTCAACTTGCAGGAGGGTTTTGTTTTGCGAGAAAAAAATTTACCAAAAATAACTGTATACAGACGGGATATCCTTATTCTTGGCCTAGCAGTTCCACGAGTCCCTTCTGCAAGTTGAGTAGACGCTATATTTGTCCAAATGAAATTAAATGCGCTTGAGAAAAACAACATTATTTTGATTGCATCAACCTAATATGTAGTATTGCTAGCAGAATTGGCGTGTGATGTCAGTGGGTAGTTACTACTGTCTTGAAATCTCTAATATGAGTTGCTGATTAAGATGAGGATTGCGCTGAGGACCTGCCTTGTCCACAACATTGGCAAATTTTCGGAGAAACCATAACGTTTTGGACCTCTTTGAGGAATCTATTAGAAGAAGGTGCTCGGAGTGAATAGCATGTCAAAAATTCTAGAAATAGCGACCAAATCAAAGGAAATATGTTTGTGTACGTCTCGCCAGTGGAGAAAATTGAGTTATACCATTGTTGAGCAGTGGGGTCGGTAGGCCATATGCAATGCTTACTTTTCTCAGCGTGTTGTTTTTAATGTTGCAGTAAAATCATTCAAAACAGAGAAAAGTGAGATTGGCTACGTTTTTTCTTCGGTCTTCATGGTTCCTATTAGGGGCAAGCCCACCCGCCTTCGGAGCACTGGAGTGCCAACGCCTTTACCAATTTCTCAATACGAAAGAAAATGCAAATGAGAAGGGAACCAAAATCTTTGGAAATCAAACAGAACATCGCGCCGGCCTAACACTTTGAGGGCAACATTCGATTATTCGGTTATTCGATTATTCGAATATTCGAGTATTCGAATATTCGAATAGTCGAATGTTCGAAAAGCCTGATATTCGAACATTCGAATTCGAATACTTTCAAAATTCCCAGTTCGAATATTATTCATTCGTTCGAATGTTTGCGAGAGACTCCCATATTCGGTATTCGAATATTCGAGGCCTGTCTTCGAATGTGTTAACTATAAGTGTCTGTCCCAGCATAGTTATCATCACAGCCCTCCTAGCTTGGAAGAGTCGTCTTCCCTTTTTGTGTCTTGAACTGCCTTCGAATATCGAATATGAGCTTCGAATATTCGAATATGTTCGAATAATGCCTCCTGTCGAATATTCGAATTCGAATATATTCGAATATGGGGACCTTCTCGAATATTCGACTATTCGAATATTCGAATATTCGAATTTTTCGAATATTTATTCTAATATGAATATTCGGTTATAACTATACTCCCGACGGTGGATGTTTCGTTTCGATCCCCGGGGTTAGGCTTGTGCACTTCCCTTGTTAGGTGGCCCGTCGTCACTCGTTTCCAGCTGACCTTTCCGTTGGTAAACCAGTACAGTGAACACATCTGCCCATCTCGTTGGTGGTTTCCCTCGTGATCGTTCTGTATCTTTTGGGATCCGATCCAGAGTTCTTTTTGTCCGCTCAAGAGCTATTTGTATGGTTAGCAGCGTTGTTGGCATTGCTGCAGTGTCTGCCCACGTCTCCGCAGCGTAGCGTAGCGCTGGAAGAACTGTAGAATCGAAAAAGTGAGCGCGGAGGTCAGGATCCGCCAACTGGTTTGTGGCTCCCTGAGAGGCTCAAATGCAATACACGCTGCTTTTCTTCCTCTATCCAGTTCTTCTTTGAGATTGTTCTCTATATTCATTGACCGTCCAAAGTACACATGGGATGACGTCTCCGTTATATTGGATCCTTCCAGTTCTATTCATTCGCATTCGCAGTATATATTCTTCATGAACTGAGTCGGTGTCCTATTTATTCGCAGTCCTATCCTTTTCCCGTTCATTTAGTTCATTTGTCATCACCTTCGCTTCTTCGGTAATTTTCGAGAAAAAGACGATCTCAGAACCCCTGGAGCAAGTTGCAAACAAGGATATCTCAAAAACAGCTTGCAGGCAAGCTCAAATATACTTGTTTGCAGGCTTTTGCTGAAAAAAAAACTTGCAAACAAGTATGACGTCATCACCAGCTTGAGAAAATAGTTGCTGTCAAGCTTTTCATTTTGCAAGTATTTTACTACAAACTCAAGACAACTTTATCAGCATTGCGCTGATACTCTCACTTATCATACAGAAATGAAAGATTCCTACGCATGTCTTGGGGTATTTTAGCAATCTCATATAATGAAGAGCGGCAGTTATGTATCTCACTTTTACTCACAGCGTGTGTTGTAAGTTTCAAATCTTTGTCTCGATTTTCAACAGTATTGTTCTCTTCGAGACCCTTTAAAGAAGCATTACAAATCTATTATGAATCACATATAAAATAGACTAGACTATAAAATGGTCAAAGAAGAGATTCAACAAGGTTGATTTATTTTCTCAGCATCAATTCCGAAGCATTGAAGGCAAGTGTTTCAATGAAAAAGTATTTAAACCAATAGAGTAATGGACTCCACACTGAAGTGGAACTCCTCCGATAACTTTGCAGCACGAAAGCAGCCCAAACAGCGTAATGCGTAAAGTAGAAACCCTCCAATAAAAGCAGAATCTCCCTCCAGCTGAGGCCACCCTCCCCTCAATTGCTGCTACAAGGAGGAAAGCTTGAGCAGAAACTAAGGGGAGGATAGCAACATTTGAAAGGAGATGCCGCGAGGAGTTCTCGCTCTGGGGTGCGTTCGTGCTGCACGGTTATCAGAGCCCCTTTCCGGGCATCTAGTGCAGAAACGATTTCCTTTCGAATTTGCAGCCCCTTCAAATAATTGCGGACCTAGACTGAGTGAATTTCGACTGTGGAACGTAATGGACTAGTACGAGCAGTTCCCGAAATCTGTCCAATCACTGTGAACTATGAGAATAACTGAAGCTATTGCATTTTACTGTTCTGGCAAGAGTCGTGCTTAGAGTCCTGGCTGGGTTGCGCAACACAGTCTGGAGACGTTTATGAATGCCGCCAATAAAGATGCTGTATTTTGAATGAATGTAATCCACAAAACGTTCCTGTTCTAACGGGTGGAATTTGGAGAACAACTATTTTACTGGCTTCTCATTTTACAACTACTTGACAAGGAAGAGGTCAAAACAACTATTTTACAAGCTTTTCATTTGCAACTGTTTAGCAAGGAAGTGGCAAAAAATAGTATTTTACCAGCTTTCGGAAAACTAGTTTCTGATGCGATCTGAAACTAGTTTTTCGAAAGCTGGTTAAATACTTGTTGCAGAGGTTCTGAGATGTTGTCCGCAAAACGAAGGTTTAAGGGGAATCATCCATCAATCCGCATGCCTCTTTACTCCCAACCAAGCGACTTCATTTTCCACTGCAAAGCGGCGGTAAACAGCTTCGGCGATTTAGTGTCGCCTTGCTGCACTCCCTTCGCAATTGGGATGGTTATGGGGCGCTGAAAGTGCTGCACCGTTGCAGAGCATTGACGGTAGCAGTCGGCTAATGTTCTCACATGAGACGCGTCCACTCCTTTGTCGACTAGTGCTGACAATATCGCATTTGTTTATACGCTGTCGAACGCCTTTTCGTAGTCAACAAAGGTGAGGGACAGAGGGAGGTGATACTCCCGGCTATCCTGTATTACCCTCAAAACGGTTTGGATGCGGTCCATACAGCTGAATCCTTTACGGAAACCAGTCTGTTCTTGTGGTTGGGCTTCATCCAAAGTTCCCGATATGCGTGCGAGAAAGATTTTTGTGGAAAGCCTGTAAAGCATGCTCAGCAAGCATATTGGACGGTAGTTTCGAAGATCCTCTTTGTCAGCTTTCCTGTGAAGAAGAATGGTGCGTGGAGTTCTTCACTGATCCAGGATTCTCTCCTTATCGAGATACGATGAAAATGTGATGCAAGAATACCATGTGGACGATCGCCTACGGCTCTCAACAAACTAGCTGATATACCGTCTGGTCCAGGGGCGGTGCTGGGCTTCATGCTTCCTATCGCAACACGTAATTCCAAAGGGAGAATCCGAGGAGGTTTCTCACCTGCAGTAGCGGGCTGCGGGCTTGGCACTACTGTTGAGGAACGGAAAAGGTTTGTGTAAAATCTTTCCGTGATCGACCCCATCTCGCGATGAGAAAACGTGACAATCCCATCTTCGTTTTTTAGGGATGTCATCGCGACGTTGTACAGGGTGGTCCACATGAAGTGTGACGGGAAAAACTACCCATAACTTCATACAAATCAAACCAAATGAGAACTGTTTCCATTTATTAAGATGACAAAAAAATTCTCTACAACATATAATATATCAGAACACATTTGAAATAAAGTCCTTCAGCTTTGATACAAGCATCCAATCTCTTGCGGATTTTTGGGAATGCACGCTACCATACCCGGCAAAATGTGGTCCCTAGCGATCACCTGGGCTGTCTTCAGCAAATCTAATGATTTATATTCGGAAGAGTATACTTTTTGCTGCAAGACAGTTTAGGCAGCAAGAACAAGAGGGTTGAGATCGGGCAAGTTTGGTGGTCAAACATCCTTCGTCCAGAAACACGGAAGATTGGTCCCACAGCACTCCAGTGCCGTCCTGACGCCGTGACAGGTCTCCAATCTTGCTGGAAGGCCCAGTCGATATCCCTAGCATTCTATCTGGCCAAAGGAATAAAAGCATCCCCCATGATCATGATCTTTCTGCATTTTTCCAATCTGGAGGCCTTCATTCCGTCTGTAAGGTGTTGTTCTTTGGCGAATTTGTTAGGATACAACTCGAGATCATCTCTGATCAGTCTCAGCATGGTTGAACGGTTTATTTTGTGACCTTTGGCCAGCTGTCTAACACTTCTTTCAGGATTTCGGCGCAGTTTGCTTTTGACGGTGATTCGAAGGGCAGGGGTCCTTGCAGTTCGATCAGGTCTTCCTCTAGGACGATTTTCAATCCCTCCAGTTTCTCCGAAAGGCTTATGACCCGATGTACTTGCTCTCGGTGTAATTTGGGGTCTTCGAGATCCCGGAAACTGACCACCCGTGTTGGTGCATGGCGACTATTGCTGTGTGATCCTTAAAGGCAAAGGGCCACCTTATATCGTGTTCGAGTTATTAACATATTCCGAACCTCCTCGATGCGCTGTTTCTGGTAATGTACTTGAAATGCCCCAAAATGGTCTCTAAACCCCGTTTTCCGTGACGGGGTTTGTACCAGTTTGCTGGGACAAATTTACGTGCAAAGACGTGTATCACCGTTGATCTCATCGATCGAACAATACAAGGCGTGTTCACTCGACGTTGCTGCCGTGGCGGGCAGCCAGCACCAAGTACCCGCTTTTTGGAGCGGGTCCGCCCCTGCTCCAAGAAAATGGATACTTTGACCCTATCGAAAACGGGGTTTTCATCACTTCTGTGACTTTTACTGTACATTGTTGGAATCAGCGTGGCGAGGAGGTCGAGAATCTGCTAATATCGTCGACGTGAGAAACGAGGTGGTCCCCTGCCTTTAAGCGATGCCATCTCTATCTCAAAGCAGAATATAAGACTAGTTCCTATAGGACTAAAAAACACGATAGAAGCGAATAACACCATGAAAAAGCAAAAAAAGGCAATAAAAACGTCCAATAATTGATTTTCTTTAGCCCGTCACACTTCAGGTGGACCATCTTGTACTCGCGGAGGCCCCTTCTGCACTACTTCAGACTTCTTTTTCCTTCCGCTGCTTTCATAATCTTGTTCCGCCTGAACTTTTGCTGATCTTTATGCAATGCTCAACTGGCTTTGGCTATCAGCCGCTCAATACGGGATGCATTTGGGTCAAGCCTCAAAGCCTCTCTTTTAACGAGCAGTTCCTCAGTGGCCTTTGAGATGTGTTCCAAGTATGTCGTTCCAGGTTTTGAGTCGCGGTCAGCATGGGCTCGTAG
Organism: Ancylostoma ceylanicum; assembly: GCA_000688135.1. Lineage (NCBI taxonomy): Eukaryota > Metazoa > Nematoda > Chromadorea > Rhabditida > Ancylostomatidae > Ancylostoma > Ancylostoma ceylanicum. The sequence goes on along the minus strand of JARK01001721.1, from coordinate 6,131 downwards.
TTTTTCAACGAGCACCATGTAGGCCTGGGTAGGATTTTCCCCAATGTCCCAGTTGCGTTCGGATAGAGACCCGGCGAAGATGGTATCGTCGTACACGACTTCTTTTCTTCCTCCGAGGTGGCAGATGTTCTTTTCCCTTGTGCAGCCGAATTGAATTTTTGCACGAAGGAGACGATGATCGGATCCACAGCAGAGTGACGGCACTCCTGACGCATCAAATAGACACCACCTCGGTTTGTGAGAATGTCATCAATCTCCGTGCGAGTCGTACCGTTGGACGGTTCCCATGTCCACCGGCGATGGTCCTTCTTCATGAAAATGGAATTTCCATGAAAGAGGCGTGCAGAGGACAGCAACCCAGAGGGACGACATCCGTTTTTGTTCCGGTCTCCTAATCCAAACTTTCCTATCCTCTACTCGTCTCCTTCAGCCTTCCCAATTTCGGCGTTGAACCAACAACGAATTTGTAGAAGGAATTGTCGTTGTGGATGGCTTCTTCCAACCTCTCCAAAAGAGCGTCTAATTTCGACTCATCACCTGCGAGGGTTGTTGAGTAAAAGTTGGTGATACTGATGGATGCATGACGAAGCCATCGCCCCCAGAATTTCTTGACGGAAACTTTCCCTAGAGGGTGACTAGTGTTCCGTCGTGGAGCTGTCGAACGTCGCTCTTCCTGTTCTCGCGCAGAACGATTACATGGCATTTAATTCATCCTGCAGCTTCGAGAAGAGCGTGGAGGTTTGTAGCAACTGTTCTAGCGTTGTATTGCAGAGCATGAAACAGTCTCCATGGCGTGTCGTGCCCTTGTCGCCTTGGTCCGAAATCAGAAACGTCTTGCGCAACCCGAGATTTGATCGCCTCGCATCGGTTGCCGTACCATCCGACGTCTGAAACGGAAAAGCGCGGTGCGCGGGGTACTGAGGCAGAAAGTGTGCTGGACAGGCAAGTAGACGTTCTCCCCATACTGAGTAGCCCTGCTGCGGCGTGCTTCATCTGTCACCATAGGTAGTTTCCGACCCAACTGGCTCAGGGAAGCCATCTTGCGACTGATACTGACGGTTAATACAGTGGAGACTCCTCAGTGGTTTACTCTTAGCTACGCTTCCAGTTGTCAGCAAAAGTCGAACAACTTCTCAAATTGGGAGACCCTACTGGAGGATGTACCTCCACTGTGCATAGCACACCCATTGTCACATCCGCGCCCCTGTGGGGCGGTAAACCGTCGCGGGGGGCGCAAAATATCTGTTCAACATTTTCAGGAGCACTGTAGCTACCCTATGCGGCAAATACTTCCGCTTTCTTTGTGAGAGAGACTCACCGAAAACCAGGTGGCATGTTCGTGTAGCTCGGAAAGTCGTCTATAATCTACAGAACTCCCCACCATGATATTTTTTTTGGAGCACGTGCTCCGGGCGGCACAAGTGTAGTCGTGTACGCAAACGATGAACAGAAACAAAGAGCAGCACCTAAAAACCACATAGAAAAGTCAAAACCTTCATCACCGACGAAAATTTCCGAGTTTGCGACTTCAATGCATCCTCTGTTGTTCGACTTCGTTCAGCAGTGATATTTTGATGGATTTAACAAAACTACGGCTGAGTCTGGAGAGACCCAGTTTGATACTTCAGAAGATCTTTGGTCTGTTTTTGCGGATATGGGAAATGTCGATGAAGCTGTCGTTTTCCTCGCAGATCAACTAGCTCAACTAATCGGAGTATTGCTTCCTTCTGTAGAATTAGGGCATCCCCAATATACATATTTTCCCTTAAAGGCAGCACCCACGGAAATTCCGGTCTCGAATGTTCCAGCGTAATTTTCAGATGTCGAGGCTGCTTAACGCCTCCATGGAGCTAAGACTTTCCAAGAACACCAAGAATGCCTTCTCTAGAAGATCATAAGTAAAAGTGCCTGAGCGAACGTGAGAGGGATAACTCTGAAGTCAAATGGCGACCTATTTGGCGAGGTTTGTTTGGCAACCTAGGAAACGGGTTTGCCAACTAGCCAGGCAAACGAACTCCGCCAAATGTCTTGCCAAACAAGATGTTCCGCCAAATGGGTCGTCATACAAAACTTGCCAAATTGGTCGCCATACAAACCTTGCCAAATGGTTCGTCATGCAAACCTTGCCAAATGGGTCGTCATGCAAACCTCGCCAAATGGGTCGTCATGCGAACCTTACCAAATGGGTCGCCATACAAACCATGCCAAATGGGTTGCCGAATCTCAACAAATGCGTCTTCATGCAAGCCCTGATTATTGCCTCGTCCTATGAACCTTTCTTTTTTGCACTGCACTTGAAATTTCAACAGGTGCAGACCAGATCCAGAATGTACCTCGGATCTGTTCAACTGCACCAGCAACATCCATCAATGCCATGCACGACGGACAGTGGCTCCTGCATCTCACCCGCATCGGCTAACATCGTGCATTTCCGGATGTCGTTGGAATCCGCTGGATCCAGGCGACCGCGCACTACGGTGCTCGGTCCGCAGAGGATCGCGGAGACATCCTCGATCAAAAATCTTGGCATGCATTGGTACCAGCTGGGAATCCCAGCTCGTTGTACGCCACCGTTCTGCAATGCGTACCTCAAACTTGAGGTAGCTGAACCGAGGCATCCACTCGGGACCCGAAGCGTCGTATGTGCTTTTCCCGGAAAATGTGTCGCCAACATCCTCTCCCGCCATTTGTCTTGCCAAACACCCGGAAAATGTGTCACCAACATCCTCTCCCGTCATTTGTCTTGCCAAACACTCGGAATATGTGTCGCCAACATATTCTCTCGCCACGTGCCTTGCCAAACACACGAAAAATGTGTCGCCAACATACTCTCTCGCCTTTTGTATCGCCAAACATACTTGTAGTCCGTTCGCCCGTAAAATGTCTTGCCAAGCACATTCTCTCGCCAAATAGGTCGCCATTGAACTTCAGAGAATAATCAAAGGGGCGTGACAATCGATATGCATCTCTCTGATGTCGAATGGCAATACATTTGGCGAGGTTTGTTTGGCAATCTCGCAGACGAGCTTGCAAACTAGCCAGGCAAACGAACCCCGTCAAATGTATTGTCAAACAAGAAGTCTTGTAAAATGTATTGCCAATCAAACCTAGTCGAATGTATCGCCACACAAGCCTCGCCTTTTGTATCGCCAAACAAACTTTAACGCGCAAAGATTTTTGTAACACCGAGAACCGAGCCTTTGTTCTGATATTGGAAGTCCGCTGCCTTACCACCTGCGCCATCCGAGTCGACACCGATGATGATTGAATCACCCGCTACGAATGAAATGAACCAATTTTCCCGTAAATGTATCGCCACGTAAAGCTTGCCATTTGTATCGCTAAACAAACCGCGCCAAATGTATGGCCACGCAAACCTCGTCTTTTGTATTGCCAAACACCCGTAAAATGCCTTGCCAACAGATTCTCTTGCATTCTGTATTGCCAAACAGGCTCTTCACTCTTCCTCCAGTAAAATGTATTGCCAAGCAAAATTTTATTTTGTAAACTGTCTTGCCAAACACATTTTCTTGCCAAATGTATTGTCATTTAACTTTTAGAGCTTTCTCATTTTCGCTATCACCCACACCGCCAGTTCATTTTGGGCACATCCTCGAGAGTTCGTGCGATGAGCTCCGTTTGGAAGTAACCCATGGCGACATATTGTGGCAATCGATAAGTATCATTTCCACGATCCTTATCTCTTACATCACCGGTTCATTTTGATGGCGAGGTCTGGGGATACTATAAGGGCTGTGGCATACTCCACAGCGACACCGTCGCTGTAAAGAAAATGAATGAAGATGATTGTAACAAAGAGTNGAGATCCTCAGAAATATGCACTGTTATGTAAGTAGTCTCACAACTCCACTCTACTTCTGAAATCAAAATTTTGTGAAGTCAGCTATTGCAAGGAGCTACGATCCATCACTGAAACCCACGCCGAAAGCTCATTTTCCACTTCTGTGCATATACATCATAAACAATTTTTAGCACTGGGCATTGTTATGACAGCAATGTTAACTGTTAATACGTAGCTACTGATTTTACGCTATATAGCACTAGATCTGCTGATAAACAAGATTTCTTATCTTGTTTGTGAATAACAAAAGACACAGATGCTTATTTTTGGCTCTCATAATACTCTGTTATTTGCGGAAGCGAACTCTAAATTTTCTCTATCTCTATGCCCTCATTTAATTGACTCAAGGGCAATTTATACTGGATGAGTGCGACTGATGTGTGTGCGTCTGTATGATGAAGAATAGGGACTAGTCGCATCGCAGTCGCATAGCAGTCGCACGCGCTTGCGGCCTCGCGACGGCCGCACTTTCTTTTCATTGAGAATTTCTTGCCGCGTTGACCGGTCTTCATCGAAAATCTTTCGCAAATGGATGCGTGCGCCTGATAGTCGCATCTGGTATAAATTGTCCTTTACACGTTCTCATGTCTTATCACACTATTTGCGTTGGATAGCATGTTGGTGTAAGATCAGTTGCACGAGAACTTTTGGTGGTGAATGGTCGCAGCGACAGCGTCGCTGTGAAGCATTCCATATCCCTAACAAACCGGCAGCATTGACCTACCGTGACGTGAGGAGCATTAGATCCCAAATGATGCATACCTGATACAGCTTATGAACATGGCCATGTCAAGACCTCAAGTATAGTATGGTCATTCTGATTCAGTGCTGCTAGTTATCGGATGTATCACTATACCTTCACCTATGGCTGCGGTTATACTCCTCGAGGAGTATAGCACCTAGCATCGCCGACGCCGTGACGACCTCATTTTCGATACGTCAGTCGCCGATATCGGACCGCCCACAATCAATACGTGTCAAAAATGAAGTCGCCCATACGAGGTGCTATACTCCTCGAGGAGTATACCGGCAGCCTATCACCAGCAGGAGCTGATGCAAGAGCGTGAGCGTAGCGGTGGTATTAGATAATTCAAATGTTTAAAAAAACCAACGGGATTAGGGATGTGCATTAATATTTAAATGTAAGTCCAGTATATATAACAGATAGATAGGAACGTTTTTCTGTTCTAATCAACTTGCTTACTGTTTGGTTTCGAAAGCGGTGAAGAGGAGAAGTTTCTCCGGGAACTTTGAAGTTCTCATAACAAATTCTGCGCCTATTTTGTATCGCGATGGCTTTTTTTTCACAATTGCGGCACAAATGTGTGTACTTTCTTCCTTGTATCTATGAAGCATGGGCGCGTGTGGCGCAGTGGTAAGAGGCTCGCTGCGCACGCACATGGTCGATGGTTCGATCGCGCCCGTGGCCAACCAAGCCATCCATTCCTCCGGGGTCGGTAAATTGGTACCAGAAGAGTTTAGGAGGATGAACGACTGACTTGATTCATCGGATGCCCCCCCCCCTCTCCCCCCGCAAGTCATGCACTGTTCAGGGCACATGCGCATTCAACGCCTCTACGATGCTCAGATGAAGTCGAATGCGTGGCGCATTCTTGATGACGGGATTAATCAACGCCGACCCCTTTATCCTTTATCTTTGAAGCATTACAAGGAGGCTATTTAGTAGTAAATTCATTTCAGCTCATTGTTCCTGCGTTGAAGCTCTCTCACAACCAGGAAAACTCTGATGCAGACAAAAACTTCATTTTGGTTAGGGAGTTTCTATGTGGCAGTTGAGATCTTTCATGAATATTATTGAGTACCAGTTCATTCCCCATTTTCTGTGACCGCAGTTCATTAAACTACCAGCCTGATCGACCGACTAACGCCGGACTCTCAGGCTTCTTTTTGTGCTCGCTTCGCTTGCGTTGTCTTCTTATGACATCTCCCTCACACCATGTCGGCCATCCCTCACTCAACGAAACTCTCGTTCTTCGCACCCTTTGAGCTTCCTGGCTTCGAGGCACCTTTCCGCAGCTGTGACACAGTCGGGAGACGTTTTTCCACCTTATATGAGACTGTTCGACTCGTCTTCGGGCGCTACCCCGCTTTTGAACGCCGGGGCGCCCCTATCACTCCGCTGAACCCGTCTTCAGGCTTTTCCACCTTTTGGACGCCGGCGCACCCTTATCATCTCACTGGACCCGTCTCAGAGCGTTTCCCCGCTTTTGTACGCCGGCGCACTCTTAACACCCGCTGGACCCGTCTG